>JABVXU010000475.1:0-41340 GCA_013365365.1 Cruorifilaria tuberocauda
TTTATATTTATATCTATATTTATATTTTGTATTTATATTTATATTTATAATTTATTGAGATTTTAGTTCATTTTGAATGACGAATTGTGAATTCTCAGGTTTTGATCTTGTTTGTTGTTTATTATTTTGGATATTTTATTACGATTGTTATTATAATTTTGCAGGCTTTTGCTTTTTTAAATCTGTTGGAAAATCATCGTTGAAATGAAATACCATCATATTGAACTTGAAATAATGAGATCCAAGCCCATGAAAATGCCTTTGAAATGAATAGCAAGTTCAAAGGTTGATCTGGATATAACAATGAACGAACTGCAATCGCACTGCTGTAAATTTTTGCAATTTTTCATTGTAATTTCAACAAATAAAAACGACTAATAATTTGTTTGCTTAAAAAACAAACATTTACTTCTATTATTCAAATCTTTCACGTATCGTTCAAATTACCTACTTACTCGTGATTTATTTTGTATAAGTAAAACCATCAATATATCGAGTAAATTATTTCTTACATATAACAGCGAGGAAAAAAGAAAAATTCACCAACCTTCCGATAACTAAAGCAATAAGTATCAAAAAATTGAAAAAATCCCTGATAATCATAAGTTTGACCCGTACGACAAATGCGCCAAATGTTTGTGATAACGGAACAAAATAGAATAGTGTTGAGTAACATAAGTAAAGTAATAGAAATGCCGACGAAGTTCGAATAGCATACGGCGTATGAAATGGCTGAAATAAAGAATTCAACAAAATCTCTCACAACTTATCATCAAATATCAGAAATGATTAATTTATTCTTAGCTTCTCAAATTATTCAATATTTGAGAATTTATAGTTTGGCGATTAAAATTTTGAGTATAAAATAATACTTTGAAATTGAATTTAATAATTAAAAGATTACTTAAGTTTGGAATTGAATTTAATATTCAATAGATTACTTAATAGGTTTCTCTAAACCTATTAATGAGCTCTATTACTTATCTTTTGTTTAATTCTATTATTCGTTATCTTTAATAAATTTTATGTATTTATATTATAATTTTATTATATTCTATTTGAATTCATTAAGATTTTTGTGCTAATTTAAAACTTTTTATTAGTGACCCCCTACTGCTACTGCTAATTTAAAAAAAATAAAACAAACCATAGAGCTAATTGAGACCGTTAGAGAAAGTAATTTCAGGATGAGTATAACTGATAGAAACAAAGTTATCACAATAATATCAAAAAAACGCCAACGGAGCTGAAAACATTTTTTCATTCAATTATTCAATTTCTTTGTTAAATAACTATTCAGTTATCCAACTTAATTTGATAATCAAATTATACCTGACGTAAAGGAGCACGCTGATAACGATTCCAAAATACCCAAATTGATTCGATGAGCGATGAAAATGTCCAAAGCCATATTAAAGTTTCCAAAATAAGTGATCCACAACCAGGTAATGATATCTAGTATTATCAATTCTAAGGTATGTAAACAGTAATGCAAAGTGAAATTTATCAAATTATAAGGTTAAACCCAAAAGGAAAGTAATAACTTTACTCGTTCCACATCTATAAGGTTAAACCTAAAAAGAAAGTAATAACTTTACTCATTCCATATCTAAAATATATCTCTGATCGTAATCGTAAGTAATCCCAAAGGATATTATTTACTGTTTGCTTGAAAGCAGAAAATATCCCCGATGATGATAACGATGATCATATTTTAATAAAATCTTAAACTAACAGTATACGCGAATAAAACAATATGAATAAGCCGAAAAGCAAGAGAAAGCCAATATTTAACGATAGGTGTGGAATAAAATGTTCTGAGAGGTAAGCTGGAAGAGAATCCTCTTTCTTCCGGTTTTATTTTCGGAATCGCTGAATCATACGTTCGTGATCTTCGACCTTCCACTGATTGATGACCTGAAATTCATTAATGAAATTGTCTCTTTATAGCAAAATTGACACATAACACATTTAGAGTATTATTATTTCAATAATTAGCAAGAATTTTTACCGTCTATCAGAAGACAGGAAGTTGCTGATGTTTCACCTGGCGGTCGTTCATCATGCATAGTTGCAGGTATGATAAATTCATCACTTTGCATACTTCTACTAGAAACATACCCAAGGATATTATCATCTTTTTAAATTACGATTCATTACAATTTTACTTTTCTTAAAGCAATATTTTGTATAATTTACACATATGAGATATATGAGATCCGTTGAGAAGAATGAAATAATTTTATAGTTTATAAATTTTAAATAATTATTGAAGTAATTTTATAAATATTTATTTATAATCAAAGTATCGTTGCACTTATCAAATCTATGTTAATATGATGATATCATTCTTATCAAATAATTTTCTCATTATCATCAGCTTTCTCTTCAATGTAACAAGTGATCGTTACTTTAACCGTCGGATTTTCTCTTGCATATTGACGTGATTACCACCGGATTATTTTACTGTAGACATATCTAAGGACACTATTATCTTTTTAAATTTCCATTAATCTATATCTCGTGTCTATTTTACCGTATCTATTTTCACGTGCCTATCGTACTGTATCTACTGTCAATTAGTCTATATCACGGCCTATCGTACTGTATCTACTGTCAATTAGTCTATATCACGTGTCTATCGTACTGTAAATGTTCTTGATTAGTCTATATCACCGCCTACCGTACTGTATCTACTGTCAATTAGTCTATATCACGTGTCTATCGTACTGTAAATGTTCTTGATTAGTCTATATAACCGCCTACCGTACTGTATCCACTGTCAATTAGTCTATATCACGTGGATACCGTACTGTATCTACTGTCAATTAGTCTATATCACGTTTCTATTTTACTATATCTATTTTCGAGAGACTTCTCGAAACTAATTTCTAACCAAAGATTTTTCCATGAAAAGCTTTCTCGATAACTCATCACTTATGATGTTTGCTTTAACATAATTCTCATAGCTAATCTAAATTCAACGTTTATCCCAACAGTTTATCTTCGCTTCAAACACCTAATGGAAGCATTCCCATCATGTCACCAATTCTACATTTACTTTCCATGTTTACCTGTCTTTAGTAATTAGTATTCCTTCTCATAGCAGCAATCTCTATCTCTCTATGCTGTTTCCCTTTGTGAATCCCATCCTTACAAAATTCCACCCTATCAAAAGCCATGATAGTGGTGATGAAGCTCAAAATTTCTACAGCCTTCAACTATATTAATCTATATCACGTGTCACGTGTCAGTCACTCTTCTGTTAGCTTATTGCTGTTTCTCAAAAATAAATTTGTTATTCCTCTCTTCCATACATAATACATGATACATGATATAACTGACTTCACTTTTACTTACTTAACGTGACCTAATATTGACTTTATCTCTCTTATTTCTGCGTTACCTATCATAGACTTTATCTTTTATATGTCCACGTAATCTACAATTGACTTTATCCCTTGGATATTTAAGTGATTCTTTACTGATTAATAGCCTAAGGAAGAAAGAACGTATAGTGTTACTTACTGCTAAACGAGTGAAGTTTCTTTATCTATCAAAGGTCACTTTAAGTATTTATCGAAAGAAGGTGGTCTCACTAATCATCCATCAGTTATCAATAATCAGTTATCAGAAAAAAATCTTCACTTGTTGATGTCATAATTATAGAAATATTATCGCTAACCTTTCACAGTTATCTATTGAATTCAAAAATTATTTTAAAAGTACTTTAGAAATTACTTTCAAAATAAATTACTCAATTGAAAAATTTTTACAACAAAGTTAATTTCATCCAAGAAATTGTTACCTAAAAGTAAAAGCGTTTTCTTGTTCGTGAAATTGTGAGAATGCTACTGTGGGAGTAATAGTTGAAATTTGATGATAAACACGGTGTTCCGGTATACGATATCGTATCCACCATTGAATTGGGATTATCAGCACTGATGCAAGTAAAATTTTAAACCAATTTGGTGGAAATATTGAACCGTTAGAACAAACAACCTGTTATATGGTAAATACATTATGTGATAGTATAGTATATGGTAAAAAAAGTATATGGTAAATACAGTATAATAAGGAGTAGGAGATTAATTATAGTTTAAATTTAATTCAAATACCTTTTCATTTTTAATTAATTAATTGATAATTAGTTAATTTTATATGGGAATACGATATTTACTTGTTTATTTACATTATTATTGCAATAGGAAATCTCAAAGTATAACGATTATTTATTAATACCTGTAATTTCCCATACAAAAGTCGATAAATCCATTTTTGACAACATTGATGAGCCACAAACTGTTTATTATTCGTCTAAAATGCTTCATTCTAATTAGCAATAGATAGTAAAGACATAAATCAAAGTACACTTTACCTGTTAAATTAAATTAAACAAAACTTGTTACCTGAAGTGCAAGTTCGGTTAGTGTTAATCCATCGAACGATTCTAGTGGTAAACATAATAACCGATAAGTTTCCCGTGGTGATTCAATATTAGCAGTATCTAATACTGTACTAGCATGTGCACTGAACCATCGTGCTGCTTTTCTTAGATCATTCTCATACAAAAGATAATCGTGTACCTGTAAAATGAAATTCGTAATCATTTTAATTCTGACTATTTCTATTAGCAAAAATACTACTATCATATACTGTGGTGTTTACTGTAGCATGTACGGTAGCATACAGTAACACCAAGATTTCAATATAATTAAATGGATAAAAAAATTTTTAATTTATTTTTTAGTCAAAAGATATTATTACTTTATCAATCGGTTTATGAGGGATAAACTAATTATATTTGATAAAATGAAGGATAAAGGAAAGCGTGAAATAAGGTTAGAATAATATTTCGATTAGTTTAAACAAAAGGTATTGTTGTGGTTATGATTGAAACTAGAATTGAAAATTCTTTTGACTAAAAAATAAATTTAAATTCTAAATCAATAATACAGATAAATAAATTAAAATAACTTTCTCTTAATTATTTGTTTGCTCATTTACTCTCTTACTTCTTTACATTTCACAAATTTCGAAATTTGGGAAATTTAAAATTATCGGAAAATTTAAATTGATTATCATGAAGATATATTGTTGATAAATTTATCACAATTTATATCAAACCTCAAATGCAAGTGAATTACATATTCGTGCAAGGATGATAGCTAATGATATTGGTTCGAATGAA
The DNA here is from genome assembly GCA_013365365.1 of Cruorifilaria tuberocauda. Taxonomy (NCBI): domain Eukaryota; kingdom Metazoa; phylum Nematoda; class Chromadorea; order Rhabditida; family Onchocercidae; genus Cruorifilaria; species Cruorifilaria tuberocauda. The sequence goes on from JABVXU010000475.1 coordinate 5,192, forward strand.
TGAGCACATAAACATTTTGCTAATTCAAGACGATTCAATAGCACCGACCATATTGCTAATATTTGAAGCCATTGGTTCTCATTTGAAATAGTATTTTGATGAAAGTATAAAGCTGGCAGTAAATTTTTCGTACCACCAGACAAATAAACCTGAAATAACTTTTTCTCTCTTAACTCTCTGTTTACTCCTTTTACCTACTTTTTATTTTTGTCATTAAGTTGAAATTTTTCAATAGTTTTGAATTACAGTTTCATTTACCAGAAGTTCTTCCAATTGTTCAATAAAAGTGATATCAATTGCTCTCACTGGTATATTTCGTCCCAGGTAATGTGAAACAATGATATTATTAAAAAATACCTGAAATTCATGAAATATAAGTATTATTTTAAAATTTAACACGATACTATCTCATCATATTATCTGTTATTTTTTTTAATTATATTTTAATTTTATTTCCAAAATTTTGATCATCCTAAATTCTCTCACCTATTTTAACCCAAAGAGGTAAAATGATTCTTGGAATAATTACTTGATCTGAAGCATGTAGCATTAATTTTGTTAACAGATTTAATGTAACTTTTAGTGAAATATTTTGCTCCAATATTGCTGCTAAAATGATCAATCGATTATCGGATAGTAATGCCACTTCGAAAAGATCACTAATATCCTAAAAAAAGAAAAATGCTACATCGATTTATTGATTTTTTTTTGAGTCCTAAATTTCAATTTCTTATTTTGATTTATTACATTTAAACAAGAGATTCAGATTCAACTCGAGATTCAATATTTCTCCAGGCTATTTTTTTTTGGATCTACAAAATTAGAAAAAATTACTTATGAAATTAATGACAAGATAGAGCTCTGAATTTAAGCATTGTAATTAATTAATTAAAGATCGATTAGACATAGTTCGCAAAACTATTTAAGTAAAAATTTTGAAGCTTAAAATTTTTTAAAAAAATTTAAAAATATGGTAAAATGTACCGTATAAGTAGTAGAAAGTGTTGTCAAATCGGTGGATAAAATAATAGATGGAACATTCATTTTTACTGCAAGTCGTAGCAAACGATGGATATCATTCTTATCAGTGATATTATCCATACACAATTTTAGGAAATGCTCATTTAAATTATCAACCTGAAATGTAAAATATCAAATGGAAACTGAAAAATGGATGGCCAGAAGATAAAATCATTCGAAATTAAAATCAAATACTTAATACATGAATAGGCTTGCAAATGATAATTTAAGTACTTTTATAAATCGTTTTACTGTCTTACTTAAATTTCGAAAATAGCATAAAACCAAGCAATGCTTAAATAAATAATACAGATTTCATTATCAATAATGATAATTTGATAATCATGATTACCTGTTCAATAAGTATAAAACTTAGCATTGATACTTCGCCGCAACCAATAGTCAATGAAGCAATAATATTTTCTTTAGCTTCCTCAATTGCTTCATTACCGTATAGAAGATTATTTGATGCTACACTACGTAATTCTAAGTCTAACCATTTCAACCAACTCTCGAAATGAAATGCTGAATTACGATACAGTAACCAGGAACTGTACAGTATCGTACATAATTCACTACCATCCTAAAATTCCTTCAAGTGTAATAAATTTCTTAAGAGGAAATTAAAATCAAATTAGAAATTAAAAAATTCATAAATACCATAAACCGTACTACTTCTGTCATTTCGTCATTTCAGCTTACGTAATTTACTTAATTGTTCTATTCTGATTTGCTTAATTTATAACTTAACAATTTTATGATTTGCGTAATTTACAACTTATTATACCTGCAAAATGATCACTGGTATTCCACATTGCAAATGCGCTCGAAGTTCAAGAAGTGATGATAGCTTACTCCCACAAAATAATGCTACCGGTACCGGTGAATTCTCATATTCACTCGGTGATAATATTACTGTTTGCGATGATAATTGATAGGTGTTATTACTTTGTTGCATTCCAACTAGCAATCCTGAAATACGGAAGTTTTTGGTGCAACAATGTTGCAGAAACATTAACTAATGTTAAATATTCCGAGGACTTAAACCTCATATTTTATGTTTCTTAAAATTTCCCAGTAAATTTACCAGATGACGGTTGTGAGAGTTTCACGGTGATAAGACTTCTCAGCAATGCTAATTTCTCGGCCGAAATCAATTCCTCCATCCATAATATCATGATTGTTTTGCATTGAGTATTAACAACCATTGGTATGCGACATTGTTGTTGTTGTTGTTGTTGTTGTTGTTGCTGTTGTTGTTGTTGTTGTTGTTGTTGTTGCTGTTGTTGTTGTTGTTGTTGTTGTTGTTGTTGTTGTTGTTGTTGTTGTTGTTGTTGTTGTTGTTGTTGTTGCTGTTGTTGTTGTTGCTGTTGTTGTTGTTGTTGCTGTTGTTGCTGATTGATCACACAACTAATATCATTCACAACGAATAATGATGTTGCCACATTTGTTGAATTCTAAATTCATCATTAGAAATTTATTCATTCATTTAAATATTTTATAGTTTATTAGAATTTACCAATTATACCAAAATTGATTTTATATTTCATGAAGAAATTGAAAGTTTTTCAAATAGCTACAAGAAAATTACGCGAAATCTTCCATACTGTAAAGCATTCATAATTATATGATTATAATCATCATAATACTATAATCACGTTCATAATCATGATTCATAACTTACCAAAGATTCCTTAGCACAGACAGTTTTAGCAGCAGCAAAAGCTAATGGATCACATGCTTCACCAGATGTTATCAGCCATGAATTACAGTTTAAAATGATTTTTAATAGAGCTTTCTCAATTTGCTTTTGTTTCTATAAATATCTCTTATGAAATTTTCCTTCGGCAAAATTCAAAAATTCACTTTTTTAAAAAAATACAGAAAAAGAAGGAATTGAAAAAAAAAAGTGTTAAAAAAAATAGAACGTAAGCAAATAAAAATATACAAATTATTAGCAATGTAAAAGTTTGATTTCTTTTTTTGGCTCTTTTTTAAAATGAGCCTGAAATTTTCGAAAGATGCTATTCTATTAATTTAAATTTCTTATCAGATTAGGTAAAATTATCTTTGATTTCATTATGGAAAACAATTTATTAATTATAATAGAAAATAATGGTAATCTCTTACGCAAATTATTGTTACTGTTCAAACAATGAAGGCTGAAGTATAAAAAAGTAATAGATAAGGTTAGCAGGAAAGAGTGGCGAGAATTTAAATTTAAATTTAAATTTAAAAAAAGATATTTTCCCTCTATCTATATTTCAGGAATTTCAGGTCTTAAAATGATAGGTGAAGGAGGTAAATTGTTTTTAGAAAATTTGAAAAGAATTAATTACCTGTAAATCGACAACATTTTTACCAGAAATTAATGAAATGATAATATCCGGAAAAGGTTCATCAGTACGATGAGGATTTGTAGCCAAATGATTGTAAATATGCTTTACCACTTTGAGAATTGCTTTCGATGACCGGATCAGTAATGCTGGATGGATTTGCTCGATCAAATTTAGATTATCATTACACCTTGTCGATTTCACGTATAATTTAACATTAGTAACGTATAATTCATCGTCATGTGAAGTGTTTCTATTGTTTTCCATTAAGCAAACTGTTAACTCGTATATTAATCAATTTTTGCTGGTACTGTATCAATCGGAAAAATTTTTCTTTGAATTATGATACCTATAAAACATAAGATACTGTATTAACGGAAAATTTTTAATTACAGTATCTATAAGACAAATGCAAGATACTGTATTAATCGTTTTCCTTTAAATTACGGTATCCGTAAGGCACATGTTGGGTGTAATTACAGTATCTATAAGACAAATGCAAGATACTGTATTAATCGTTTTTCTTTAAATTACGGTATCCGTAAAGCACAATCGAAAAGTTTCTTTAAATTACGATACCTATAAAATACATATACGATACTCTATTAATCGGAAAGTTTTCCTTTAAATTACGATATCCGTAAAACACAGCTAAGGTACTGTATTAGTCGGAAAAAATTTTCTTTGAATTACAATACCCATGAAATATAATTTGAAACCGGATGCATTAGATTCATTTATTATTTCTTGAATATATTTAACTAAGAAAAACACTTCATTTAACTAATAAAAGCAAGAAGGTCTCACAAAGTATGTATACTACTTATTCCTAGTACTCCTATTTAAATTCAAGGTTTTTTTTTTAAATTACTCTTCTATTCTATATTTAAAATAATTCGTCTGAAAATGGATGAATGGACAATTGATGGAATTTAAAGCTTTAAGCATCAAAGCTTATAAGCTAATTAGTAAAAATGTGAATATTTCTAGCCTACATTTTATTATTTATTACTTAAATACTACTTTATTACTTATTATTTAAATACTCTTGGCTAATTTTTAATTTAAAGCAAAAATAAATTTTCGAGGAGAAAATGTTATAGAGGTCATATTCAAATTATTATGGAAATGTCACTACACTGACCACTCTCATCTGTTTACCTTAACCATTCTCATCTCTCTACAATGGCCACTCTCATTTGTCCACACTGACCACTCTCACTTCTCTAGGCTGACCATTCTTATTTGCTTACTTTAGCCATTGTTTAGTTAGCCTTGAATTATCGATTAATTATTAAAAACATTTATAAGCCATAAGCCAATTCGTCTTCCAATTTTAGATTTTCTAATTATAAAATCATTTTAATTTTCTATTTTTTTCATTTCATATAATTTAAAATTCATTGAAATTGAAAAAATTACAATTTAAATTAATAAACTTACAATTTAAATTAATTAAAAAATTATATCATTTCTATTTGAATGTTTCATTCATCGAAAGAAAAGTGCAATTATGCTAATTAAAGATAAAGTACTCGTTAAGTACTTAAGTACTGGATGGCCGATAACTTATCAAAACATGAAATGTTGTATAGTTAAATCAGCAATGAATTTAGAACTTTCACTTAGATTACTGAACTTTGAGTTGGATAGAAGTTATTAATTTAAGATTTCACGTGAATTATCCAATAGCGTAGTAGATTTCAATAAGTCACTGAGTCAAGTTAATTTCATATAAATTCACGTAAACATTCACATAAATTATTAAATCTCTGTGTTGCGCAGGTTTCACGTAAAATATCCGGTCACGTAGATTTCCGTAAGTTCGAGCCAATTTCACATAAATTATTTAATCTCAGTGTCGTGTAAACTTTACGTAAATTATCCAATAGCGTAGATTTCCATTATTGAATCGAGTTAATTTCACTTAAATTATTAAATCGCTATGTGAACTGTTCAACAATATTTGCTAATTTACTTTCTTTATTCTTTTATTAGCATCAAAAAAACAAAAGAAACGAAAATCGGAAATCGAATCGTAAATGTGATCGATCGTTATACTAATTTTTATATTCGAATTTTAAAACTAAAATCGATTAACTGATTACTAAAATTTAAATTCGAACATTTAAAGTGAATGAAAAAAATGTGTTTGAAAGAGATAAACTGACCAGTTGGCCATTGGTTACTTGCAGTTCAAAATTTCAATTTATCAAGTAAATAGAAATTATCCAATTATGCACATAATCCTTGTGATGCAAAACATGGCTTATTACCAGCTACTGTAAAAAGCTTAGGCTTTGATGACATGCAAACACAAATACGTAAAGCATCAATGGAAGCAGTTAATGAAGGAGATGAGCTGAGCGGTAATGTCCTCAGGCTATTTCCAAAATACAGTTTCTTCGTGGAAATCATGATTAAACCATCAGTCTGAAAATTAAAACAACAAAATCATCATTATCAAAAAATGATTTTTTTCCTTTAAGTAATACTTTTAAAAAATTAGGTAAAATCTAATCCATTTAAAATTCATTCTGCACTAAATATATTTGAATGGATTTATTAGCAATGAGATAATTAACCGAAGCATTTTACATTCCTTTAAAATAGCACAAAATTTTAATTTACCTGTAAAAAGAAAATTAAGAATTGTGTTGAAAATTAATTTTAAAAACTAATTAGTCCTAATCAACACGACGAATTACTAATCAGTAGTAATTAATTAATTAAACTAATTAGTACTAATTAACAAACAGACAAAATTTAACACGAATCTAGTATGATTTTGATAAAATTTCCTAAATTAAATAAGTTAAATTATTTAAATTATGAATTGAAAAATGAGGAAAAGTAAGGGGGTATATTGAAGCTTAAGCAAATAAGCTAAGCTTATTTAGTCTCAATTTCTTTAATAGATAGAATTAATCAGATATTAGATATATTAATTAGACTTTTTTTGTAATTTTGATAAATTTAAATAATTAATTATTCAAACCGTTGTTCCTAATGAAATGCTATTTTTAGCAGTTAAATTCAATCGCTTTGCTTCCAAATTTATTCTTTCATTACCACGTAATCCTAAATTCGTTACATCCACGTATAAATTATCATTGACTGGTGAACGTATCTAAAAAATCAATCAAGAAGTGAAACATTAATTTTGATTTTAATTAAACTTGAGGTACAGGATAGAATTTCATTACAAAATTATGCTGGATTAAGTAGTACTAAATTCAGTTCTGTAATTTAATAACTTAGAAAAACTAGGATCAAGTGTGCTCTGACTAGACTTAAACTTAAATATATTTCTAAATTCCTTTTCTATACCTTAATATCTCATTCAAAAGTTGAAATTGCTTAAAATCTCAAAAAAAAAACCAAATTATTTTTCGTCTAGATTAATTATTAAACTTAAAATTTATAGATCTTTTTTGATTTTGTTAATCCTTCGGATTTCCGGCGAAGTTGTTTTTTTATTTAAATTTATTTTTATTTATTTATTTGCTTGTTTATCGTATTCTAGATTTAGTAGAATTTAATAGACATTTAGTAGAGTTTATCTTATCCTACTAAATGCAATCCGAAATTCTACTAAATAAACAAATAAATAAGAAATAAATAAAAATAAACTTGAATAGAAAACAAAATAATCCAAAATTCAAAGGCTATCAGATGATTAACAAAATCAAAAGATATTTATAAAATTTAAGCTAAATAAAAGAAAGGAAATTCTCAAGAATTATCCAATGATAAATCTCAATGATTCTGAATTAATTAAAATAATAATCTCTAAAGTTCAATAATAGATTTTTATAAATTTTGATCATAACAATTAATTCTGAATGAAATTTTAAAATTTCTTCAAAGGACCTTATCTGTTATAATTTGTGCCGTTGATAACTTCTTTATCTTTTTATCCACACGAAATAATGGATATCGAACACTGAAGTATGGTCGATGACTATTTTTAATCTAAAGTAAAGAAAAAATTTTTAAAAAAAAAGTAAAATTTTAAATTACACACATCTTCAATTACTTATGCTTTTGCATTTCTATATTAAATGTAAAATTAATGAATGGAATTTTAGCATTTTACTTTTCTGGAAAAGTAAGTAATTATAATTATTCGATAAAAATGAAACTCATTAATTCATTAATGAAAATTAATAGATTAATTATGATTTATTAATTAATAAATTAATAATGATTTATTGGTTTATAGATTTTTGCTCAAATTTTTTAATTCTTTTATTTCAAGAGTTTAAAATTATGATTTAATAAAATTATAATTAAAATGATAGAAGACGAACGATAAATTGATGGCTATTTTCAAAACGGCAAATTCCATCTTGTAGTACCAAACGACTTTGATTTTTTGTACTGCCAATAATTACCTGAAAAAGAATTTATAAGCATATTTATTCTTATATTTATCTCTCGCTTTCTCTCCCTCTCCCTCTCCCTCCACTTCTTTCCTCCTCTCTTCCTCTTTCGCTCTCTCTTTCTACTCTCTCTCTCTCTATTTTCAAAACGCAAATTCCATCCTGTAATACCAAAAAAAAATGCAAATTCTATCCTGTAATAGGATAAATATGCTTATAAATTCCTTTATAGGTAAATATTAGCAGTTGTACTTTATCCTCATATTTTTCTCTCTCTCTCTTTCTCTCCCTTTCCTAAAACCTTAAAATGAATAATTTGGGTAATAAGTAAGATGAGTAATAAGTGACATTTTTGAGTAATTGAAAAAAAAAATAAACTTACTCTTGAGCCTACAATTATCAAATCTCTCCCTTCACCACCATAAACAATACCACTTTTTGCGTTCACTTTACCCAAGTGAATTTCATTTGCTACAAATTTTAAAACCGTTTCCTCTTTATCAGTTTCCGGTTGATAACGACTATGAAGCTGTAAATTCTTCATACCTCTCGTTGAAATACCCAATATATAAATTATGAAGATATTTATCTGAAAAATAAAAGTACATATAAACTTTATACAGTATAAAACAGTATATATAAGTATAAACAATATGCAGTATAAATACAGTATGAACAGTACAAAATAAACACGTTATAGATATATTTATAGTGAATTAATTTAATTAATCTACCAGTTTTCAAATGATAACAATTATTAAACTAATTGCAAATTCTTAGTAAAATAAGATTTAATTAATTTAATTTTAAAACAAAATTTAATCAATTATTAATTCATCTTTTTCAAAATCTCACTTAAATTCCTTTTAATTTTTTAAATCTTTAAAATCTCATTCAAATATATTTTATAAATTTTTAATACTTATATTAAATAAATGAAAAATTTTAGTCACCCAAAATAATTTATCTTTCAATTATTACTCTTTTATCTATTAATTATGAATAATTTAAATGTAAATAATTTTTATCTAATCAAAAATTACATTTCAACAATTATCTACTTTATTTACTGACATTTAACTTAAACTTTTATAAGTAAATGGAAAAAATAAAAAAGCAAAAAGTAAATTAATTGGAAGAAAAAGAAACTTACAATCAATATGATAAATGTAATAATTGTTAGAATTACTAAACATAACAGTAAAATCCATAATCGTTTTTTACGCAGTCCCGTTACGTGTAATTTATATTCAATATCATCCGGAAGAGTAGGTTGTAATGATGGTTCTTTGTAATCCAGAAAACGTAAATGATGCTGTTGCTCAAAATTATCAGCGGTAGAACGGAGATATGTTGGTCCACCAGCTGGCATTACACATTCACACAATTAACAACTGATACAACTGATAGTTAAAGTATATATGTCTGTGCGTGTATGTCTGTGTGTGTGTCTGTGTGATAAGTTTACTGACATTATTTTTAAAATCACGATAACATTTCAGCTTTACGAATTATATGTGTAATCTCACCTTATCAAGGTGTGTATCATTTCTTAGCATACTTACGTTTGCGAAATATTCAGCATTAATCAATCAATATTTTAATCATTGAGATAACTCTATTCTATGATATAAATGATTCTGTGATACAGAATCTTAATAAGTTATGATTTCTGACGTAAAGGTTCTAAACATATCACCTGACTGCATTCTAATGGTTACAATTTTACAATTTATTTTATCCAACAATCTTATCACAATACAACAACGACAGACGAAAATGAAATTAAAATACAATTCATAAAGAGCTTTTTACCATTTTTTCAGAGTTTTAAACTCAATTTAAAAGCTACAAGATGCAAAACACGAGAATTTAAAATGCTATAATAATTGCAAGAAATGAAATAGTAAACAGCTCACAATTAACAAACTAAATTGAGGGAAGAACTAAAAACTCATCTAATTTTCTTTAATTTTCTAGAACTTGAAAATTACTTCTCTATTCCTCCAGAATAAAAACACAGTATACGAATTATTAAATATGATAAAAATAATCAATATAATCTTTAACCTGCAAGTTTTCAAATATACGCAGAAAAAACTACCCTATCGATCAAAATACAGCGTGCTAAAACCGGAAATATTGAATCGCTAGCAAAGGATTTTTTTTTATTTCAAAAGCTATTGCTTCAAATATGAATAATAAATACGTTAAAAAGGAAAAAAAATGTTAAAATAATAACAGAGAATCCTCATGATTAGCAAAAATCGGAAAAAAGTTGGAACACAAACGATGACTATTGATTATTGGAAAGCATAGAATAAAGGCCTGAAAAAATTTCTACTGGGCGGTAAATTATCTCAGAAAAGGAGCGAAAGTAATGAAACTAGAAAATCCGTGAAACTTCACAAGTAAAGGTCAAACATCACTTCTTCTGATAAACAACAGTGAATTTTACGACAAAATCTATATGACCGTAATCATTCATAATACATTTGAAAATAAAAAACAAGAAGATACATTAGAAGTATACTCTAAAAAGAGAAATAATATCATGAAGCTTGAGGAGAAAAAAACTGGAAAAAATTTCCTTCGTTACCAAAAGATCAACGTACTAATTTCTGAGATGATGAAAAATTTTGAACTGCAGTTAAAAGCGTCTCTGAAAGACAGAAACATAATTAAATAAAATACAGTCTTAAAATTGCAGTTTGTAGGGAAGTTTTGTCCAACATGTGCTAAAATATATCTGTCTAAGAAGAATAGGTAAGCAATATTACGGTCTCTTACGAAATCAGACTTATATACTTCAAATCATTTTTTCTCAGGCAAAATCAAATGAATCAATCAGTCAGGTTACTAGAAAACTGCCAAATTATTATTTAAAATCAAATGTCGTTTCTCTTTTTTATCAAAAAGAAGATAAAGGTAAGCCAATCCTATGATAATTTAAAAATTTAAAATTGTAAGCAAGAAATTTGATACCTACCTTGTAATCTCTAAGGCAGGACAGGCAAATACGCGGACGATCCGTATGATCAAATGGACATTCCTTTTTGACACACAACTTGTCATAACGGCAATATCCATGAAAATAGTAGCACTTCTCTCCTGGACAGTTCGGAAAATTCCTGGAGAGTTGAAATTTTTTTTAAACCTACACAAAATGCTTTAGTAAAAGTTACACAATGGAAACACATACTTGCATTTCACCGGCGGTCCATGTGGACAACGACCTCGGCCTCTCTGGGCAACTCCAGCTGAACGACCTCGCTGACGATCAGCAAGATAGATCTTCTCTTTCAAACATTCCTAAAATAGATAATAATCGCATATCTCACGATATAGTTATGATAGTAGAAAATTGTAGAATTCAGGAGCATTACAGAACAAAAAACTTGACAATAATGCAGCATCTAATGACTGCTACAGCAGCTAATATTACACTATCATCAAAATCAGCAAAACAGTTATATCATTAGCCATCCAAAAAAATAGGAAATGTACAAATGTAAAAAACACCTTATAGATATGATCCCGAAATTCTTCCCAATTTGAATCTTTTGCACCATTTATTTTCCCACCAAAATCATCTTTGCAAAAATCGCACAGCAAACGGTACTCGGAATGGCGACGTTTCATATGCTCGCAAAGTTTTTGTACGCTTGATGCTTGCTTCTCGCAATGAGGACACGGGAAACAAGCACCATGTGCACGAATCTCGTGCTCACAAAGCTCGCGAATAGTTTCGAAATCACGATCACATTTGCGGCAAGGGTATTCGTAAACCGGACGAGCTGGGCTGAAAATCCATAAAAATCAGTGAAGTTCGCAAATTTATTTCTTAAGACACTTATCAAGCGAATTTCGCTGAAACCCAATGTCATAAAATAGATTCGGACAGATGAATAATTCGACACTACCAATAACTTATTGGTAAATTCCCATAACTAACATTCGCTCGATTAAATATGAAATTTAAAAAAGTTGAAAAATTAAAAAATGTTTTCTAAACTGCTATTTACACATATAATGTTGGTCATATTTGCATAGTATCTTTGGACTACAACATAATTTCACCTGCGAATAATTCAATCATAATGAGAATAGTAATAACAATAATGATAGCACCAGTGTGTTTGCTTGTATAGCCACTGCCATCATCATAAGGTCGTTGGGATGGGTATGCCGAAGAACAATGACAATAATAATAATAATAAATAGTGAGCCTGGACTAACCGGATACAACTAACACCGTCAACACAACACTGCATTAAAAAAAATAGTTAAAATACTATGCAAATGAGAAAGAGCAGCACTGAGAAAATAAGATCAACTGAAAAGCCAATTATAGTTGTTTATACTCTAAGATTTACTAAAATATAAAACATTTAAAAAAAATAAAACGTTAGAATTAAAATTATTAGGATATTATTTCAGCTATAGTCTAAAATATTTTTATATCAGCCTTTCAAATCAGCTATCATCCCGTATTGATTTAATCAGATAATACGCTTAACGTCTGCTAACTAATCTTAAAGATAATGTAAAAATTTTTCCTCTTCATGTAAAATATCTGTAATATTTGAGTAACTTAATGTTCTCATTTACAGCTAATAAATCGAAAAAATCTACCTCATGGCTTTGAAAGAACCATAAGTATCCCGACTTGAAGACGACGAGCTACGCGTGGGACGACGTCTTGGGCTTCGACTATGTGACACCTTGCGACGACGCGTTGGGCTACGACTGCGACTGTATGAGCGTGAAGTACGACGTGCTCTTTTCTTGGATGACTTGTGACGTGATCGTGAACGCGAACGTGAGCTAGCACGTCGTGGTGATCGAGAACGTGAGCGTGACTTGGTCCGTGATCTTGATCGACTTCGTGAACGCGATTTCGTAGAAGCAGTGCGTGCGCTTGAACTGGAAGAATGTCGACGACGTCGACGCCGACGTTTTGATGAAGCAGAACGCGACTTTGATCTTGATGCACGTTCTTTTTTCGCCTGAATCCTAAAAAGGGAAAGTCAACATTAATTCCAGAATATTATGCGATCCCAAATAACATATAATTAACTTCCTTCTGTTATCACCTCTCTTATAAGGAAACAAAGCTAAACGCATCGTACCTATTTCAGTTTTTATCATAACATTTCTTTTTTAGAAAAAAAAACTTACTCTCCAGCAGAAGCAGGTTCTTTTACACCAGAATCATCTGATTTTTCTGATTTGTCGCTTTCAACCGCATCATCTTTTTCCCCTTTCTTTTTTTTGCTATGATCATATGCCAATTTTATTTCACCATTACTAACTTTACCGTCATCATCTGGATATTCTGACTTCTCATCACCATTTATTTGACGGTATTCTTCATTGTCCATAGTTCCTACTGGATTTTCTACATCCATCATCTGTACAAAAAATTTAAATGAGACTCAAAAAAATTCGTAACTCTGGGTAATCTTACACTAAATAAAGTTCAGCAGATACTTCTTGTCTACAAAAAACATATATATTAGCACTATAAACTTGTCCTGGAATCACATAAATGTCGGGTGGAGACAGATAGATTTTAACCAGACCTAATTCCTGAATTATAAAAATTCTACAAAATAAGTTGAATAATACGGAAGAATTTTCAGAACCAACCGTTCAACAACTGCACAACCAGTCATTAATGATAGAAAGCACAAAACGCTTAGCATTATATGCCCACAAATTATGCAAAAAATGAAGTTGATATTTACGGGAATCTAAAGTACTATACCAAAATATTAACATAAATTGATGTATAACACTGCTCTGAACTTACCTGTAATTGCATTTCTATATGTAGAAAATCTTTTGTACAAGATCATTTCCCAGAATTTACCAACTCAATTTTTTTTGACTGAAATTTACTTATATTTGACTCAGTCATAAAATCTAACAGTACTACTCGAGTGAATCGATTATTTATAAAATTAAAAAAACCAGAAGAGCCAACCTCAGCAATCCAAATTTTCTTAAAGAAAAACCAATAACTGGCAAAAAATGAAAGCTATAGTCTAAAATAATGGAATTTATTCTGAATATATCAATTCAATTGTTCTGAATCTCTTTTCCCTAAAAAACCCAATAAAAATAATCTCTTGATTACTATGATCGCTTCAAAACAGAATTGTTGATCAGAGCTAAGATCGCTGGCAATCAATATTTCGACTACGACAGGAATAAGTACAGCAAATAAAACGAGAATGTCAGTTTCGTCGTCTCCATGGTAATCATTATCTGATTAAAATGTCTGTATCTATTTCAAAGACATGTTATGTACCTGACTGCACCTCACTGAATAGAGAAATTATGTAATGATTGTTTTCTACTAGAATTTCACTGTTGATAAATTTTAGTACTTGATAAAAAATTTTTTCTTGTTCAATTTTTTACGGTATTCAGCGTACTGTTAGAGAGGAGAATGAGAACATCACAGATTGTTCTTTGATGTTCGATCAAACTATTGAAATCATTTGGACTAGCTTCGCCATAATTTTATATACAGATCACATGGTCGATGCTAATGTTGCGCATATTAAAAGATAAAGTGGTGAACATTTAATTTCATCATAAAAAAAAAATTGGATTCATGCAGATTACATTTCCATCATTAGAATCAAACTAGATTCCATCTCACTACAAACGGTTTTGAACTTTTTGATAAAGTTTACTTCAAATTTATATCGACCGTTGAATGGTTGTTCAAATAAGAAATGAGATGATGAAGAAATGAATAATCGCGAACCAAATAATCGCCTTTCTACACAGTCAAAAATAAAGTTCTCCAGTTGATACATGCCCAGATATACTTAGCATTACTTTCCACTATCCATGCCAACTGCAGTACACTTCATCATTTAGCACTAGTCTTGATGGACATTATTTATTTGCACTTACTTTTGCTGATTCTATATTTTAGATACTTGTGAGGGAATTGCTGATGAATTACGTAATAATGATAACGGAGACTGCAGATAATTTAAAACTTTGATAACAATGAGCATGATAGTGATAGACGATAATATAACGATCTCTCTCTCGACAACTATAATATTTTCACGGTTGATGATGATAGTGGTGATGATGCTGATAACAATAATATATATAATGATGATACATACATAGGATGTATATATAAATGTCGTATGACAAGCCTGCAAGTTCTATTAAATTACGTTTTACTATGTAAAGTGATGTGTGAATGGGCTTTTTTGAAAATTTGGAAGGAATGGAAACTTAGTTTTAGGCTTCGTAAATTCAATATTGAAGTATTAAAATTTGACCTCTGATCTTTACTCATTTAGTCAGAAATAAAAGAATTCAAACCGTGAAAACAAATAAATGGCCTCATCAACCGTTTTGGTTTCCAACTCTGCTTTATGTATGATAACACTCTAAAACAAAATTTTTCAGTATAATTTCAACCAAGACAATATTGCTATATTGAACTCATACACTTAGTGCCTAGTTTTCTCATAAAATGGTCAAACACTTCAACAACCAGAACAGAAAAATCTTTCGTTATATCTTACCTGTAAAGAAAATTGAGAAATAAGAACGATTTCTCGAAGGAATACCTTTAAATGTGGATAAGTTAATACCTTCAATGTAGATAAGTTAAACCATAAAATTAAGAATTACCTCAAACTTCGACAAAAATAATCAATTGAAGATGTATCTGAAATGATAGCAATGATATCACCACTGCTGAAATGATAAGAATGATACTATTAATGTCTATGATTTTTAGATAATTTCAATAGTTAACGCGTTAAAAATGCTTCAGAATGGGCTCCGAAATTCAACGTTAATATCCTATACAGTTATGTATTTTTTCTAACATATTTCCTGCTGATATGCAATAATGCAAGTAACGCTAATTAATGAATTCGTAAATAAGCGAATAATTATGTCATGTCAACAGATAACAAGCATGTCACCGAATTAACTCCATATTTAAGTAACGCGGATGTTCACGCCAGGTGAACACGTAACCAGTTATACTAAGCTAGAGTACCATCGATTACTTCACATTATATGCTCGCAAATTACATCTCTGCGTAGAAATTTTTACACATGCAAGTCATTTCCAACTTTTAAATCATACTGGTTGATTATAACTGAAGTTACAGCTGCCGAAAGAGAGTTTGACTGCTCACGCCAAATAAATCAATTGCCACGTGGCATCACGGCATAACAATCACGGTTAAATCACCGGATGGGGTGTATCATTATAATGAGAAGATATATAAATATAAAAGTAAGATATAGCTAAGATAATTCTCCGGGAATACTCAAGACCCAATCTGAGAGTTTGCATTATATTTTGCTCATTCATATCCGCTCGTCATGGAAATCATTTGTGCTTCTACGTGTTAATATGTATGTATATATAAAGAGCATAGTATAAGCTGAAATTATCTATCCTGAGAAATCGCGGGGAGAGTAAAGGATTTGCATTAAAAGTATATAAGATAATAATACCAACCAATAAACCTATAAGCAGTTAATAGTGCTAGAGATGATGATATTGAGGTGACCATGATAATACTTTACACTCACTTTAACCCTGGTTATCTCCGACACATCCCACGGGATCAATATGGCCAGTACACCTCGATACACACCGATACATACCGACTCACACTGAGATTTCACAACCACTATTAAATGCTTCTACGATTAGCTAACGTTGCCATGTGAATATCTGGCAGGCGTGGATTCATTTTGAGACAACCGATTCGCTTCACACTAATGTCACGTCGCACGGTAAACATGAGAGTGCAAGAGTGAGTCTCGTGACTATTTGGGATGTTTATCGGGAGATAAATGTGATCAACTGACTTAGATTGCGTATGATAGAGTTTGTGACGTGAAAAACGTGTGTTCGACAGATTCAGTATCGAAATTACAATTCTTATTAATTTCTCAGATACTCGAGAGATCCGATCTTTGATACTCTCAACACTTTGTTTTCACATTACTTATGTTAGGTCATTTTTCCGTCTCCATTATCGATATCTCAGTTCATCTTCCTAAATTGTGGGTAAAACGGAAAAGCATGCCTGATTTCAAGATCTTAGTATGTTAGATTTATTGGAATATAAACGGTTGATTTCAGCTTATATTGATAATTTTTCTTTTGTTTTATTTTCTTAAATATATTTTTTTTTGTATTTCAACTTCATCAATTATCGATTGTATATTGGATTGAAAGAAAACGTTTATGCTATCCTAGGTTGCAACTATTGTTTTAATTGCTGCTTCAATTATCTACTAATCATATCATATCAATGAATGAATTTATTATCTATTGATTATTTCGATAAATTCGAGTTTACATATGCAACGAGCTAATTGACTAATTATCTTAACACAAAACAAATCACTTTCAGTAAATACAAATAGAATCATTTGTGCAGGGTTAATTATTATCGTCGTATTGTGGACGATTCAGAAAGGCAAGCAACAGTGAGTTATAGTATGTAATATTAACAAAGTAACTTTTCTTGATTCAGTCTTTTAATATGAGATTTTCCTTTTATGTTTACAGAAAGAATAAATTTATAATTTAAGACTATAAAGTAACCGAAGATTATTTTCATTATTTTTAGACTTAATTTTTAAAGATTGGAAATTTACATTTTGCATCATTATAATTTATGCAAAAATAAGCTTAGTGTGGAGATTTTTAGTATCATTTATTTATATTTTTATTTTATTTTTATTTTTACGCTAACGGTATGCGGTTTGTTTCTTCTTCTGAGCATTCTTGCCAGGAAAATGTATCATTATTCTAAGTCAAATACCTCATTTTTGATGAAATAGCATATTTTAGAAGTCATCTTTTGTTGGAATTATACAAAACTCATGTTTTTGTCTATTAAATTATAAAAATTTATTTTCAGGCCAACTGAATAAACTACTTATTTAATGAGAACAGGGAATACACGCAAAAGATCTATACCTACAGCAGATACCGCCGATAAGATGGGTCTTCGTTCTACACCTTCAATTGATGAAATTTGGGGTGACATGGAGGTGGGTCTCAAAGAAGTCTACGCTCGACAAACTATGATGCCAGCTCGTTATATGCAACTATATAGGTAGATTTTATATATGTTTTGAAATTCTGAAGGGGCGTGTAAATCTCTTTTTGTGTAGATTGCTCATTTAGTCAATATTTTAGGTTTTTCATTAAATAATAAATTCATCTTTGAAGTAACTTCAGTTTATCAACGGTATCAAAAACTTTATTTCTCTTTTAGTTAAACGTACAGTTCAGGGTATTGGAGCTTTACATTTTATGACAGATGCAAGTAAATTATGATTGAAAAAAAATCTATATTTTAAATGAAATATTTAAATATTTATAGTCGTGTATACACGTTTTGCACTTCTGTTGCATACAATCATGATTCGCAACGTGCTGGATCACGTAATCGCCCGAATCGTGTTCCACGCGGTAGCAATCCTGGATCCATTGGTGCCGAATTTGTTGGCTTGGATCTCTATAATCATTTGAAACACTTTTTTCAAGATTATGTTGAAAATGTATATCAGGTTTGTTTTGTGAATTTTAATGATTTAGATAGGTAAAGACTAATATTCGCACGATCTTGAATATTTTGATAGAATTTTTTCTCAGTTGTTACTGTGTCTTTATATTAGCTTATTACCAATTTGTTATTTGCAGAAAGGACGTGATTTGAGTGGTGAGGATATCTTAAACTATTTTACAACACAATGGGATTCCTATCGATTTAGTTCTAAAGTGGTAGGAGGGATATTCAGCTACTTGAATCGTCACTGGATAAAGCGAGAATTAGACGAAGGAAATGAGGACATCTACGAAATTTATGTTGTAATGTTTTTTTGTACTGTACATAAAACTTGTCGGACATTTTTGTTTTTCATGTTTTCATCCATTAAACAATATTTTTTTTAATTTTTCATTGAAAACAAGTATTTATTGGGGAATATTTTTTATAATTAAAAAAAATTTCAAAGGCTTGCCATTTTTTAGGTTCTCGATTCATTATTGTTTTCTGCTTTTTAGCTGGCAATCGTAACATGGAAGGAGTTTTTATTCATTCACATGCGTGACAGCGTAACAAGTGCAGTATTGAAATTAATTGAACGTGAAAGAAATGGCGAAAAAATCAGTACGAAGCTTATCAGTGGAGTGATCCAATGCTATGGTGCGTTTATTAAACCAGATTGCTACATTTTTAAAATCTATCTACCACTGTCAATACTTCGTTCATGAGATTTTGAGAGAAACAGGTTCAACATTAAATCCATTCTTCGATGTATGAATTTATTTTAAGAAATCTATGCTAAACAACAATTATTTTTAGTAGAACTAGGCGTTAATGAAAATGATATAAGTACTGTTGGCCAAGGAACAAGTTCATCGGCAGCTCACATTGATCGTTTGCCGAAGTTACGGGTTTATCGTGATTACTTTGAGAAACGCTTCATTGCCGATACAGAAAGCTATTTTGCCAACGAGGCTGCCGAATTTATTGCTGCAAACTCTGTCACTGAATACATGAAGAAGGTTTGATTTTATCTGCTTGTAGGATTTTTGCAAAAATCAAAATGTTCTATTCTTTAATTAAAATTTGCGCACAGTTTAGGTCGAAATCCGATTAAAAGAAGAAAAGGAACGCTGCGATCTGTATCTTCATGAATC
Source organism: Cruorifilaria tuberocauda (assembly GCA_013365365.1). Classification (NCBI taxonomy): domain Eukaryota; kingdom Metazoa; phylum Nematoda; class Chromadorea; order Rhabditida; family Onchocercidae; genus Cruorifilaria; species Cruorifilaria tuberocauda. Next base: position 24,667 of record JABVXU010000475.1, read on the forward strand.
GACACAAGATCTATTAGCAAAAACGCTGGAAAAAGTACTTATCACAAAGCAGCTTGATTTATTTCAGAATGAATTTGGAAATCTCCTTGAATCAAATAAGGTCATCTTTAAATTCTGTAATCTTTATTTTGATTCATATTAAGTAACTTCAGGAACATTCATTCACAAATCTTCAGCTACTTTTTATGTTAACTGCCTGAAAAGATCATTCAGAATCCCAACTTTACAACCACATTTTAAACTATTTTACAGAATTTCATAATCTTTTGATTTCCTTTCAGGATTCCGATTTGGAGCGAATGTATACACTTTGTGATCGGGTAGAAAACGGTTTGGACGAGCTGCGGCTCGCACTAGAAAAGCATATTGCTCGTCAAGGAGAAGCTGCGTTGGACAAAATCTGCGATATGGCTGTGAATGTTAGTGTTTAAAAACTACCAAAAAAAGTAGTTTTGCATTTCCATAGCTTCAGTAGCACTAAAGCATCTCACTGAAAGTGCAGCGCGTAGTATAATTCCTTAGATTGGTGAAACCCTGGTAATTTGTACTTCTAAGTTTTTTGTTAATGATTATGTTGCGATACATTGATGGTTGCAGTATTGTTGGAAAATAAGCTGCATTCAATAAGCAAAAGAATGTTGTGTTTGATTTTGCTTGTTTACTCTAATAATTTTCGTTCCGGTTTACTAAACATATGTTCGGTCTATTTTTTATTATAGAGTGGATAAGTTACTAAATGTTCAAGATTTCAGGATCCAAAGCAATATGTTTCAACAATTTTGGAAGTTCACAAACGGTATCACAATCTAGTGACTTGTTCTTTTAAAAATGAACCTGGTTTCGTGCAAGCACTGGATAAAGCATGTACATCATTCATCAATCGTAATAGTGTCACAAAGAAGGCGAATGTAAGTTTAGTTTTTTATTTCCTGAAAAGCTGAAGCAGACTGAAATTTTAGTCTCAAATATATTTTCAGAACACATCAAAAAGTCCGGAACTATTGGCAAGGTACTGTGATCTTCTTTTGAAGAAAAGTGCCAAAAATCCAGAAGAAAATGAGCTCGAAGAACTTCTCAATCAAATTGTATGGATCTTTTTTCAATAATTTAAAGTTAAAGAAATTCAAAGAACTTTAGAAGCTTCTTATTATTTCATGAAAAGTTTGGTGAGCCATAAATTTTTTTATAATTTTCTGCAATACTATTGTAGAACGTACAGAATTTTTGACTGTTCTAGAGACCGAAGTTTAATTTAAGTCGAATTCCTCATTTTCAGATGATTGTATTTAAATATATCGAAGACAAAGACGTATTTCAAAAGTTCTATACTAAAATGTTGGCAAAACGGCTCGTAAATGAGTTGAGTGCCAGTGATGAAGCCGAAAGCAACATGATTTCGAAACTGAAACAGATGTGTGGATTTGAGTATACCAGTAAACTACAGCGAATGTTCACTGACACCAGTCTTAGTAAAGTGAGCGAATCATGCGATTGTTTTAAATTAATTAATCTACACTATAATGCACTCTTTGCAAATGAATTCTTGAGTTTTACAATTTGTGAGTTTATTTGTCACATGATGGCCAGAAAAGATTTACTCTTCTAAAATGCTTTTCAGGATATAACGGAAAGATATAAACAACATTTAGCGACTAAAAACACCAACTTAGGATTGGATTTCTCAATCATGGTACTTGGGTCAGGTGTATGGCCTTTTACTCAATCCCCTGTTTTCGATATCCCCGTGCAACTCACAAAATGTATGGAGTCATTTAATGAGTAAGTAAAAAAACTTTCGTAGACTTAAAGTTAAAAATTAGATATATATATATATATATATTCAAAATTTCTAATGTTTTTGACCAAAACAGTGCATTTTTAAAACTTGCATTTATGCAGTTTTGCCGAGGTAGACATTTCTTCTTTTAAAGAATCCTTACTAAAATAATGAGAAATGAATTATTTTGATTTTCTCAAAAATATTCTACTTCTTAGGTTTTATCAAACACAACATACGGGTCGTAAATTAACTTGGCTCTTGGCGCAGTGTCGTGGAGAACTCTCAGCTTACGGTTTCCAAAGGAAATATACTTTCACCGTAAGAGTTTTTATTTTTAAGGAGTAAATTTTGTGCATAGATGCAGATACAGATGTCGTTATTGAGAAAAAATTTAGTTGGACAAAACTTGTTTACCCTACTACAGCTTTCCTATGCTGATATGTATCAGCGAGAAAGATAGTATTCGGCAAAGATAGTGTTATTGTGATGCAGTATTTGGAAAAAAATTGCAAATATATAATAAGAGTTTTGAATTAGAACTGTCTCAGAACTATAAATGTTCTGAGATAGTTTTAATTCAAAACTTTTCGTACTTGATTATTTTTCTCTTGTATTTTTGTGATTATTATTATTTCTAGGCTACGACAGCTCAAATGGCTGTTCTAATGTTGTATAATGAAAACACAGAAATGACGTTACAACATATTTGCGATAGTACTAAACTTAAACGTGAAATTGTTGCACAAATTGCTCAAGCGCTTATTAAGGTTTGTTTGAAAAACAAATAGAAAAGAAATCGCAGAAGTATCGATTTTCAATAACTCTGACCATCGCTTACAAAAATCGCTTTCAGGTAGAGCTGTTGTCGATTGCTGGATCGAAGATAGATATTGATGCAAATACACCTCTCGCAACAGTTCTAAGACTGAATTCTAACTTTTCGAAGTATAAATTACTTTTCAGTAACAGTAGAATTAGTTATTTTTTATAAGAGATTCGTGAAAAGATTTAAGTGAAATCTTTCAGCAAAAAATTAAAAGTTGATCTATCGAAAACGATGGCACGTGCCGAGATACGCCAAGAAACAGTGGAAGTACATAAATCCGTGGAAGATGATAGGAGATTAGTTGTGCAGGTTGGTGTTGAGATTTTTATTCTATTTTCATATCATAATGGTTTTGGATTTTATTAAATTCTTGCTTCTTCAGGCAGCTATTGTCCGAATCATGAAGATGAGGAAAAAGATGAAGCATACTCAACTGATTACTGAGGCGAGTGGAGTTTTTTTTTTAATTTTTTTAAAGTGTCCATTGATTTTTCGCTTAGGAGGTTGAATAATCAAGAGGTAGCTAATTTAGATCGCTATTTTTACTTCTGAGATTTCATTTAACATACCATTGCTCTTGCTAAGGTGTTCAGATATTCTTAATAAGATGTTAGATGAATGTTGTAAAAGTTTAATTGATTATCAGTTTTTTAGTGTGCACTGTATCGATGAATTTCAGAAGATAAGTGACAAAAATTACAGGTTCTTGCGCAATTAGCATCACGTTTCAAGCCGAAAGTGCCGATGATTAAAAAATGTATTGATATTCTGATCGAAAAAGAATATTTACAAAGGGTGGAAAATGAAAAGGATCTCTATGAATACCTTGCATAAGCTGATTTTTCTAATAAATAAATTTTCTAATAAACAAATTAAAGAAATTTTATATGTAAAATGCAGTATTGTATTTCCATTGCTGCTCTTGTGCATAACGACTTGTGTGTATTTTTCCAGTGTGCTCCTTTGTTTTGTTTCCTGGCATGTAGACCCTGTATCGGTTCCTGAAAAAGTTCCGAATTTTTATCACCTTGTAATTATAGAGAAATTTTTTCGGGTTATGCTATAAAAATACTGGGATTAGGTATTTTTCATGAGCACTTAGAAAACTCGTTTGTATTACCTGAAAAAAATAAAAGATGACGTTATGAAAGATGGAGATAAAATAGGTGAATTTTCGTTATCTACAATGTTCGGGAATTTCAGTAGAACTTGGCATATGTCTTTCTTTTTTAATTAATCATACATTGAGACCTCAAGTGTTTGTTGGGTTTTTCTGGCGAAGGAATTTGGATTCTTCATTATTAGTGCTGGCTTTTCGGTAAGAATATTTCGAAATCTTTTGAAAAAATAGCAAAATTATATTTCATGAAGCCTTATTTTATTTTGTTAATGGTTTTGATCATTATTATAATGATTCTGGTAAGCTTAGAAATTAACTTATCAAACAAATAAGGTTAACAGTCATGCAGTCACACTGGAATATCATGTGTCGATTGATCATATTTGGTTTTAATTATCATGCAGTAAAGCCTTTTAGGTTTATTTTTCAGGTAATCAAACTCCAGTTTGGTGTCTCATTTTCATCCTTTCAATTTTTTTTGTTTTATTCGTTTGAATCAATTTTTTAATTATTTTCACTGATGGATGTAAAACGTCGATTGTTCGATTGAGATTTGTGTTGTAACAATGAGAGTAATTGGAAATTTTTGGATGCTTTTTGTATTTCGTATATATTTTTCTGGATTTGATTCACAAAGTAAGTGTAGTCTCAGAGGCATATATGATCTTTTTTTTTCAATGTAATTTAATTATATTCTAAATAATATATGTTAATTCTCACGGCAAAACTTTTTACTGATGTTTTAATGAAGTTTACGGCTTTTAAAAAATACAATGATTTCATAAGCATGAGATTTCATATGGATTTTCATTTTTACATTCAATAAAAATCTTAAAGTAATTTATTGCTCTCTTTTGTTTTTGTTTCATCTTGTAAAGGAGATCACATTTTTCATTTGAACAGTATGCATTGTATTGTTAATTAATAATACAAATGAAAATTGTTTATTTTTTAATAGAATTTACTTGTAAGTAAAATTACTTGCAAGTAGTAACTTGTTAACTAATTATCTTCATCGTTGTGTTTTATTTTTATTTCATTTAATTTTATGAAATTTTTTATTTTCAAAAAATTTAATTCAATTTCACAACAGTTGATTTAGTGATAGAAAGGAAATTTTTTTTTTTAATTATTGGTATCAATTATTTTAGATGCATAGTGTTGCAATAATATTAACATTATTAACAATTATTTCTATCTGTTCATCGGCACAAAATCCATTTTTCCATGAGGCGGATTACCGTCAACTCTATCCATTACTATCGATCGTTATTCGTTTACAAAATCATGCTCATGCGTTGCCGTATTTTTTTGGTTTATTGGAAAATCTTGATTATCCAAAGGATCAGATTCTAATTGATATATACATGGAAACACATACTGATACAACTTTATCAAAAACCAAACAGTTAGTTTTATAATTGTATAGTAGAATAATTGAACAAAATAATTTACTATTTTGTAATTCTGTAAAAATTACATTTCATGAAAATGCATACCGTAATGTTTTATATGAGAAAGATTTTCAACGATTATAATTTTGCAATTAATGACAATTAATAATTAGCATAAATAATTACATTTATGATTGTGAAATTATAAATTCTATTATTGTAAATATTTCTTTTATAAGCAAATTTACAGATGGGTAAATGATGCAAAGAAATATTATCGTTCCATTTCTCTTACTGATGATGATGTGAAGAATTGGCAAGAAGAGGCATTGATGAAGGCAAGAAATAATAAAGCAAAATATATGCTTTACTTAAAGGTTTACAGATATGATGTTTTATATTGGAATTTTAGAGCAAAATTAAGTTTCAAATTCAATTCAAATGCAGGGTTTTTTTAATCATGATAGAATTCTCAAGAAGTTTCAAAAAGTATTAAATATAGAAACAATCAGGAATCATTTTGTTTTTCATTTTTTAATTATTTATCTTGAAAATAAAAGAAAAACTTCAGGGTGATCATTTGTTGACGGATCATAGGATTCTTCAAACGTTGATGGAAAAGAAGAAATTAGCGATTGCTCCGCTTCTTTTTGCTCCATTTGGTGATCCACCTACAATGTTCATATCTGAAGATTACAGCAGTCGAAAAGAAATATCTACTGTAGAAGTAAGAATTTATCTCATTTTTATGTTTAAATTTTTAATTTTTATAAATTCGATTAGATCAATAAATTGCAGTATTTAGTAGCAATTTTAAGAATTCATAATTCATATACAGAAAATGAATATCGGAATATTGCCAATTAATGTCAAGTTTCTAATTAGTGTATTATAGGTTAAAGAGATTCCAGAACCGTTGCTAATAGATTTGGCACACAGTGATTCGTCATTCTTAACATTTTCTTCCGAAAATTTATACGGTTATTCTGAAAATGAATCTGACGAGCCAAATGTTGTATTTGAAAATTCAGCATCTCGGATGGACATACCATTTTTCTTAGATAATGAGTATTTTTATGGATATTTTTTCAATCATTCATTACGTTCTTTGGATTATCAGAAAAAGTCGGTTGGTGCTTTATTTGCAATATTTTGATTCCTGTAATTTTTTCCTTTAGACTTTTGTATCTGCATGAGATGAAATGTAAGAAACAGTGATTTGAAGAGTTTGAGTCTTTGTCTCAAAATCAGTCTGATAATAAACTTCGCATTTTTCATTCTTGAACATTGCGTTTTGTAATTCAAAGAATTAAAACGCACAAGGTGTTTCGCAAAAGAATTATCACTTGATATGATGTAATCTGTGAGCGATTTAAATACATCACTTCTGTTACAGCTTCGTTATTTATTAGCCGATTGGATTGCTAACAGTGGTTTGATGCCAATTGTACACTCATCATTCTTGAAAATCAGTTATCCGAGACCATCACTTTTTGATGTTGACAAAATTTATATTATCAATCTCGAACGAAGAAAGGACAGGTACTTGCAAGAATTGCTGGTTAAATTTAAAGCGATACATTTGGCAACAATTTTTTTTCAACAAGCATTATGCGAATGTATTTTCTGTATTTCAGTCTTCCGTTATGTGCATGATTTTGTTATGGATATATGTTTGTGGAACGAATTTAATTGTTTTAATAGCTTTTAGAAAAATAGTTCCTTTTTTTCCAAAGATGTTAAAACGATTTAAGAAAAGTTAAAATGATGGAATTATTAAAACTGATGGGATTTGAATATACCTGGTGGAAAGCGACTGATGGTCATCATTTGGAGTCAGAACCCTTATACAACGAGATTGAATTTTTACCTGGATATGAAGACCCGTACTACAAAAGGCCGATGAAAAGGGGAGAAGTAAATAAAATTATGAAAATATAACATTGATATGATTTGATATAATAATGGATGTTTTACTTTTTGTTAATCGTAGCTAACGTTTACTCGTAATGTTAGTCAATTTAATATGCTTCAGCTATTTCACTAAAATAATAGCCATTGATTATATTTTTAAGATAAAACTCAAATTTTTTTAAGGTCGGTTGTTTCTTAAGCCATTATCGCATATGGCAAGAAGTAAACGAAAAACAATTGAGTCGTGTAATTGTATTCGAAGACGACCTACGGTTTATAGTTAATTCAACGGATCTTCTAAAGGAGCTCATTGAAGATATTGATAGTTCGGAAATTGAGTGGGATCTGGTATATTTGGGCAGAAAACGACTTGAAAGTGCAGATGAAAACTGGGTACCTGGTAGGTTTCGACTTTTAATTTATTTAATTTTGAGGATCTTTGAAAATAATCTATAATACAGAACTAGTTACCTGTAGTTAATATTACTTCGAGATAATTCTTTGGCTAAAATGCGTTAGGTAGTTTTTGCAACTTCGCTATCTTAACTCTCTCTAGCGTGCAGATTGGGTACCGAATATTTAGATATGTCTTTCACTTAATGAGACATATTTCGATATATCATACCTTGACTTATATCAATAAATTTTTGTAGGTCATCGACACCTGAGTACTGTTGATTATTCATATTGGACTCTTGGTTATATGTTGTCACTGAATGGCGCTCGAAAACTGCTTGGTGGCAATCCTTTGAAAAAACTTGTTCCGGTGGATGAATATATCCCAATTATGTTTAATAAGCACCCCAACACAACATGGACAAATGCATTCCCACATCGCGATTTAATTGCTTATACGATTTATCCAACCATTGTTGTTCCAGAAAGGTATACTTATCAGGATGGTTACAGTAGTGATACAGAAGATTCAGATATTGTTGGCCTAGCAAGCAAAATAACTAAAGATGAATTATGAATTATATAGGGCAATAATAATGCTTATATTTTTGATCTTATGTTGTTTTCGAAAATACACAATTATTTTCTGTAATCGTAAAAGCATAATGATTTCTTGATTTTATAGTTGAACTTTGTTTTAAAATCATCTTATTGTAGCGTGAATAAGTTAGATATTTTTTTATTTATCTAGAGTTGTGCCATTATGATTAAACAAGATAAGCTTTCATGTTTATTCAGCTGCTCAAATAACAGATATGTCTTCTTGATAAAAGGTATGTGGAAATTCGATACATTTAACTGCTTTATATTATTCCAAGCAATTTTCTAGTCGATGTTTTTCAAGTTTATTGTGTAATTTGATATCATCTTGTTACGGTGCTTTTATCCAATAATAGGATTATTATCTTTTTTTGGTGCTGCATTTTGATTTCTTTTCTATATTTATTATCATACTGAATACATTATATGTGTGTGTATTATAAATATATTATATAATTAGCTATTTATTTTAAAAATTACGAATAAATTTTTACAAAGTTTGTTGTAATTTTAGTTTTCCCGTTAATTTGATGGGATTATCTACTGTAACATATTTTATCTTTTCTATTGCTAGTGATATTTTCAAAAAAGAAATTTATCTTTTTTGTTGAAATTCAGAGTGACAAAGATTCAAGTATAAAAAATCGATAATCAATACGTATTTCTTACGTATTGATTATCGATTTTTTGAAAAGGACTAATTCTGTGATTGGGTGATTGGCAAAAGCATAAGAAAATGCTTCTTAGCATTGATTTCTATGCTAATCGTGTCAAACGTTAAAATTCACTATACTGGCGTTTCTGTGGAATTTCAATTTCCAGTTCTACTGGCGAGGTTTGTTTTGAATCTTATTGTTATTTTTAAAATATTTTTCTCTAAATTTTTAAATTCCGTGTTCTTCTCTAAATATATTTACATTTTTCAGAACTACGCAGAATGGGTTGTATTTGTGGAAAGCCAGATCTTGAAATCGGAATGCAACAATATCGTATACTAAAACCGTTCGCTAAGGGGTAAATTTCCATTCTGAATATTTTAAACTTAAAATAAATTATAGTTGAATCTTCCATGATTTATACACCAATTGATTGGTGTGAATCTTTTTTTAAAAAATGTGGAATTAAGCAGTTGCTCGATTAATTTGAGCTAAAGTTCGTAGAGAGGTTAATGATTTAAAAAAAAATCATTCGAAACGTTTTTCAGAGGCTTTAGTCAATTATTTCTGATAGAGGAATACAAAACTGGTCATAAATGGGCCTTAAAACGGATTGATTGTCATTCGAAGACAGATGTTGAGCGTGTACGAAATGAAATAGGTGTACAACAACGATTCGGAATGCATCCAAACATCCTATCACTGAAGTGTTTTACGGATGACGAAATTCCGCATGGCGTACGATTTTCGCTTGTCTTCACTTTTTATAAGGTGTGCAATAATTTTTTTGGCCGTTGAAAAATTTTGATTCAATAAAAATAACTAATTAATTTTTTATATGGATATGTAGCATCACATAAATTCGTTAACATACTGGATTATCTGATTTTGTTGGGTATATCTTAGCAGTTTGAAAAGAAAACATTAATCATACTGGAGTAAAAATTATATATATTTAAAAGATATAAATAAAAAATTTTTTTCTCGTTGATTCCCCTGTTTCATGTTAATTTTGCTGAATTATTAAATTTGTAAGTGAATTTTTAGATTTACGTATCGTTTCAGCATGGCAGTCTTCAAAATGAATTGACAAATCGCCGTCCAAGCAGTGATTACATTGATGAAGAACGGGTGATACGTCTTTTTCTACAAATTGTTTCTGCTGTTAAATTAATGCATTCATCTTCACCTCCCATTGCTCATAGGTTAGCATGCAATTTTAATCACATTGTGATAGAGGTAAATAAATCGAATAGTTTGTTCTTGAATTGTTGAAAAAAAAACTTCGTAATGAAGTTTCAAAAAAATTCTGCGAATTTTTTTATTTTATATTCCGAAATTTGTATAAATTTTCGTCCCTTTTCGGGAAAAAATATAAATTTTCCAGGGACATAAAACCAGCTAATGTGCTGCTGTCAGATGACGATCGTCCGGTACTAATGGATTTTGGTAGTTGTTTTACTTGTCCAATAATAATTAATGATGGAAAAGATTCACGAATGCAATTGGTTAATTTTCTTATGCTTTTTTACTATTGTTTATCATATTATAGTTATTTTTTCCTAAATTTATACATTTTGAAATTTATACATTGATGATGAAAAAAGAATAATTTTTATTGAGTACTGAAGATTCAGCAAATCATTTTTTGCAGAATGTTTATAAGATTCTTAGTGTTTTAGGATGAAGCTGGTGAACTATGTTCAATGCCCTATCGCGCTCCAGAACTTTTCGTTTGTGAAGTTGGTTCAATAATCGATCAGTCTGTAGATATCTGGGTTTGGATTCTTGACTATTTTTTCATTATAATTAAACTTCGGTCTTTAAGTATATTTCCCAAAGTGTAAAGCAAAAGTAAAGGTGAAATACATCAGATTTCAGTCACTTGGTTGTCTTTTATTTGCCTTATGCTTTTTTCGCTCACCATTTGACGATATCTACGAACGCGGTGATAGTATTGCACTTGCTGTTCAATCAGGAAAAATTACAAATGTTGAAAGTCATCCGTGAGCTCGCTTTATATTTTTCATAATAAAAAATTAGAGTTTTCGTTGAAAATTTCCAGTTTTGTGACTAGGAAACAAGAAAAGGAATAACAAAATAAAATTCCTGAATCAATTTCACTTTTTCATTAAAAAAAAAATTAAGACATAAATTTTCATTCATCTTCAGGTATAGTCAAAAAATCTTAGATGCAATTCATGCGATGATTGCTGTTGATCCAAAGAATCGACCGAACATCGATTCTATCTGTGAGCTGTTACAAGATTCGTAATTCAATGAGAGGTAATGTTTAAAAGAAATTAGTAATTAATTTCTAGATTTTCTGTTACTATACATGTGGTGCTTAAAACGTTAAATTTAATATGCTCATGTTGGCGAAGTTTTAGCATAAGAGTAATTCCATTAAATTTACTCTCTCTCTTTCTTCCTTTTTTATCTTTTCATCTTCTTCCGTCTAAATCAAAATACGACAAGAAATTAATCTATTCAAAAATTTACTAAAATACCAAATCTTAGGTAAGTGATTTTTGATCTTCTCTGCCAATTATTGAACTCTGAGGATTATATTTCAAATATTACTGTAAGTGCTTCTGCTAACTTTTAGTTTAACTTCTACTAACTTTCTACTAACTTAAAATTTTAACATTAAGAAATTATTTATCTATCTATTTGTATATATATATATATATATATATATCAATTAAAGAAAGTAAAGGTTTACAATACTGTGATATCATTTTTTGTTAAAATAAGTCTTATTTAGAACAAGACAAGTTACAATAAGGGATTGTTTTTGCAGTTATATTTATTCTGTGAAATGTACCCTATGAAGATCGTAAGCAAAAAGGAGGAAGGCAGAATGAGTGTACATCGTGGAGTGATACCTTGCTAAAACAGTTGAAAAGAAATCAAAATGGATATTTTCCATCTATTACCATATGAATTCATTCAAAGAACAAAGATGCTATATTTTTTTCAAGTTGATAAAGTATCAATACATTAGCGATTCGAAAGGCATATGGAAGGTATCAAATATAGTATAATAACAAGGAAGTGAGGTAAGTAATACACAAAAATCCCACCAAGATAATCTGAAAAAAAATCCCGAAAAAGATGCTTGAAATAGCTTTTTATTTTTATGTGGAATTTTGAGACAGTGCTTTTTTTTGCAATAGATTAATTGTACTTTTGTAGATGTGATACAATAAAACAGTGCTTAAAAAATGCTTAATGAAATTTTGGTAAAAGATTGCACTAATTTAATTAAAAGATTTCCCAGGTTGTCGGCTTTCCACACTATCTATAAATTATCCAATGAAATTTCTAACTAAATATACATTATTGATAAAAAATCATCACAAATGTTTTTATTTGGGAAATTTGAATCTTCAAATTCTATACTGAATTAAATTTTCAAGGAATATTCCAATTCTATACACTCAATCGAAACAAATTTTCATTCGCTAGCAAACAGCAAGAAGAAAATAGCCCAAAAATTTTAACGAATGAGTTCACAAATAAAAATATTATAATTTTATTGTATTACATGAAAAAAATCTTCCAAATAATTTTACAAAATATATAATTTGAAATGATTACATAACAAAAGTTACAACTAGCTCATTGGTATTGTAAACAGTGAAAATGATAAACGTTCACAGATGTGATTATGTGAAGAAAAAAGTTTGATAAGTATCACAGCATTGAATTAGAATTGAAACTTTGGTTGTTCGTTATGTTTTATCAAGTTCAAAGTTATTTCGTTGAAATTGCTGGTTGATATTTTCGATACAATAAAATTGATGCGTGTTATCAAATAAAATAGGTAAGTTCATCAAATAACGATCATTAAATACAACGATTTCAAAAAATATATAATTCATAGAAATTTCACTCAATCATGCGATGGCAGTGAAGTACAAGAATATTAAGCTTATCATTGCTAGTGTTGTATTCAACTGATAATGATAAGCTGCATCATCTGCAAAAAAGAATAATTAGTAATTTATTGTAATATTAAAAGTAAAAAGATTACCACTTCAATGGAAACAAACATATCAATAGAGAATAAACTACATCGAGAGATCTTTTAATATTATGCAATTCATATATAAAAATCACAATTGGGAAGTGCTGAAATATTGAAATTTCAATAACTAATAATGAAATTAATTTAATTAATTTTTCGTTTATTCAAATAGAAGCGAAACTACAAGATGTATTTTATCTCTCTCACATTTAATTTCAAATATTCAAGAGATTTTAAAATTCCAAAAATACCGGAAAAATGAAGTCATGAAAAGATTCATAAATGGAGAAAAATCATTTCCCACTTAAAATGATAATTCATTGCCTCATTAAAGTATTTCCATCTTCTATTAATGCTTTATATTGACCTGGCAGGTGTTGAATAATCGGTCATTATTTGAGTATCATTTCTCTCTCTCTCTTTTAAAATGCGCTCATATTACAAAGGCGGTATTGTCCTTTCATTCGGGAATAACAAAACTATCTTTTTGTTCACTTTTAATGAGCATCAAATGAATGTTTCGATCATTCCATCTGTCCCTCATTTGCATACATCACTTTTGTCACTCATTTACTATAACATATTCATCATTCTAGTAAGTAAGCGTTAATGATAGATACTTCATTAATTATTAAATGGCGCAAATGTCGCTAAATATTTTTTAGCTATGAATTGAAACTAAACCTTCTTCTAGTGCTGCATATCCTTCAGCAGATGAATCACTAGTATGAATTATATACAGTAATGGTGTTGATACTTCAGCTGAATTCCTGTAAATTTTTTTTTTTTGTAATTTTAATTTTAATTCAAAAATTACATTAATTTTATACTGAAAAATAATGATAGTAATAAAAAGTAATAAGTAAAAAAGTAATTACACTAAAAAAAATAATCCATTTTTTATAAATTATAATATCGAATTACAACTACTTAATTACAGTTACTAATTTCCCCTTTTACTTAAACATTATTTTGCTTTCTTTCATTCTTAATTCTGTACTGATGAATAAGTAGCTAAAATTAGAGTACCAAATTAAATTACCGATAAAATTTAACAATCACTAATTAAGGTCAAAAGTGATACTTGATGTATATACTTGAGAGGAATTTTGATTTCGAGAATGAACAATCAAGAATTTTAATCCTGAAATTTCCAACTAATATCTGATCTTCTGCAAATCATTGTACGGAATGACATATGACCTTTGCTCTCAAAATACTTTTTAATTTAAAACACAAATTATTTTACAATAAAAGAAAGAAAGTGACTTACTGTAATCGATGCCTAAAATGAGCACTTGAAGGTTCAAAGTAATCGTTGAGATTGTCATTTCGATCTATAAAATAATTCAATTCATATTAATAATGAATTTTCGTTAAATTATAATTATTTTTAAATTAGTATTTTAATCATTTACTACTCGATATTACCTTTAAGTGATGTTTTAGCCGAACAATTTAGAATGAAACTTCAAATTAAAAAAATACAAAATTAAACTTATATTCATTTAATTTTCATTTTTCATCAAAAATAATTTAATTTTTTTAAAGATTCCATCGAAAAAAATAATTTGCAAAAAAATCCTATCACAAATTATTGAACCTAAATCACAGTTCAAATGGATTTTATTTTGATAGTTACAAAATCATGATTATTAAAATGATTAACTCTTTTTCAATCATAAAGATCCGGAAATTAGCATAATTTTCCTGGAACCTATAGATGGAGTCATATTTGATTCAAAATTAATCGGTTTAAAAGATTTAGTAGCAAAAATTTTTTTAAATTGAATATTGAAACTTGAAAATTTTCATTCATCATTACTTAAGTAATGAATTAATGTTAATTGTTGACCCCTTCGTGCAGTTCCAGTTAATGGAATCAAAATTGCTGGGTGTTTTATTTTATTTGATTGCTCATGCTAACAGTACTCTTCTTCTAAGCTTCACTCATAAATTAGCTTGCTAAATTTAAACTATAATAAAGTGTTCTCTTCTAAAGCTTGATTTATTTAATTAAGGAATGATGAGGAAAATTACGGAAATGAATGGAAAAGATTGTAATTAAATGAATAATTAATTTATTATTGCTTTTTAATTAGCTCATTACTTATTTATACTTAAATCTTACTCATTTTATGCCACTTGTTTTTCCAAATAATTTTCAAATATTTTATAGCTTATAAGTATTTTAAGATAACTATTGATTTTTTGGAATTATTTTTTCACAAAAATTTTCGCTTTTTTTCCCAAATTAAATTAAATTTTTAGCATAAAACAAATTTTATATGCAAATTACTTTATTTTTCAGAAAAAAAGATTAAAATAAATATTCTTTTGCTTAGATAAGAAAGAATAAATATTTCTTTTATTTAAATGATTTTCAAAATATTTGATAATTTCATAGTTAAAATGATTTAAAGATGCATGATTCATTCTTGATTAGCATCCTTGTTTACTTAATTTGTTTTTCAAAAAAAACTTCAATATATATTCTATTCTTATTTAGGTTAGAGCAAACATTCTTTTTTTTAAGTAATTTTCAAAATTTCATAAAAGAATGTTAAAATGATATAAAAATGCATGATTCATGCTTTATTAGCACCTTTGTTTACTTTAATCCCTGTATACTTACTTTAATTTCTAAATCATTTTAGCTTTAACAAATTTTATTTATGCTTAAATTTCATTCTCTTCATAAATTTCAACACTAAATTATCTCTTCCCTTTAACTTTCAAATATATTTTTCAAAATTTCAAGAAATCTTTAAACACATTTCCTTTTCCTTTCTTTTCCCTCTTCTAAATTTGTTCAATAATTTAGGACAAAAGATTTCAATATAATAACAATAACAATAACAACAATAACAACAACAACAACAACAACAGCAAGGACAATAAGCGGTTCTCATCAAATAGTATATAAATAAATAATTGTCCTTGGGTTTATAAAGATTGAATTAAACTTCATGTAAATATTAAAGTATGCATGTCTCATTTGTTTATTCGTATATTTTAACCTTGATATTGAAATTTACTATCATCTGCACAATTATCATATTGTTTCGATTACTAAGAATTGTAATATTACAAGTGAAAAGTACTGTCATATAATTTACAGTATCAATTAATTCATTATTTTAGTTTCTGAGATTTTCCATTGATTAGAAGAATCAATTTTTCAATTAATTTTTAATTTACGGATTCAGTTAGGTCAGTTACTATTAATGAAAATGAATGATTACTTTTTTGTCATTTACACCTGTTCTTTTTAAGTATTATTTGATTGGCATTAACATTTGCGCTCATTTATCAAATTATGACATTTGTACAATATGACCTACTGATAAGCAGAAATGAACTGCTTATCGATAGGTTATATTGTAGAAATGGCACAAATTGTTGTAAATTGCTATTACTTTACTTTACCAAACATAATCTTATCATAAGTAATCTCCTAATCATTCATTTGATATAATTATCATGATAATAAAATGAAATAAGAAAAAATTAATTTTAATTGGAATTTAAAATTCATTTTTTTTAAGTTATCTCTTTTGCTAACAGGAAAGATTAAAAAGAAATCTTACCTGATTGAATTTCAAATTTAATTTTCATATGTTCACTAGCACATAAACCACCGGATCGCCTATCGATACCTTTTTCTGTACCATCTGAAGTGGCTGAAAAACAAAACAAAGTTTTGTCAAGTTTCAAAAAAAGAAAGCCAAACTAATAGAGCAATTACCTTTTTATCACTTTAATAACTTTTAATTTCACATTCAAAAAATTTTTTTTAAACAAAATTCTTTTTTAAATCTTTTTCTTCAACTAATTGCCAAAAATTTAATTAATTAAAAGTTTCTTTTAAGATACAAATTATTGCAAATTTATTTTTTCTGCTTACTTTTTGAATTATTATTAATCGATTAAAAAAATAGCAAAGTAATTACTA
>JABVXU010000476.1:0-40886 GCA_013365365.1 Cruorifilaria tuberocauda
TCTTTAGTTTCTCATGTTGCCCTAAACTTCATAAAATATAAACATAAATACATCTAGTTTCGAGGAAATTCTCGACAATTACTCATATCGGTTCATTATGATACCCTAATTATTTTACTCGAGACTATCGTTTTTCATTTTTGTAACATTTTGTAGTTAAAGTGGTGTAAATTGATGCTTTATCGAGGATGAAATCCTATCATTATTGTGTCTTGGATCTGTTTCGTTCTATTAATACTTAAAAATGTATTGATGAAGTGGAAATCGCGGGACTAACCAATTTAGAAATAAAAAATGAACAGGAAAGCATTACTTCATTTTAAAATTCAATCGAGTTTTTTTTTCGTATCACTTCTCGTCTCCATGATAAATTATTTATCTTTATCGTTCAGCAAAGCCTGTGGTGATCCATCCTGAAAAATCATTTTTCTAATATAAAATTGTTTCTTACATAAATCTAATTATAAATCTCTTTTGAAAGATTAGAGTTTTTTCATGATTGTTGGAACTGATCAGAAGAAATGCTTAGAATTTCAGAGAAGTTCAAGAACTGTATGGATCAGGTAAACCAATAAATGATTGACGCTGACAGATCGGAAGGGTCACACATTTATCTCTGAAATTTCTTGCATATCTCTGGTGCTCTCCAACTTTTTCTCGATCTCTCACGGTGGGGTTACCTTACGGCGACGTCATTGTGCTCCATCAGTACTTCTATTATATAAATATTTTCACTGATCCATCTTGAAAGGTTATCAGTGTAGTTCCGTCCAATTTTTTTCGTTTTTAATTCTAATTCTTTTCAATTAAATATTCTGAAATTCTACAAGATTTTTCTTTCCTCTCTTTTATTCTTAAATTTTTAATATCAGTTAAATTCACAGAAACGCTAACCATAAAACATTTATATGTTTTGTTGGATCTGTTTACAAATATTCGAGTATTTTGGACCAAGAAGAAATAGGTAAAACATTCCTAATTAATTTAATATTCATGTTTTTATATTTTCAAATTTATGTTATATCACTGCACAAAAAATGGTTGTTTTCGTTGCAGTTGTAATTATTACCACAAACTGATACATGCATAATATTGTTGTTGGTATTATTACAATGTAATCATTTCAACTTTCCTCGATTTCTTGAAGGATTCATTATAAGAATTTATATATATATTATTTCTTGACAATTTCTCAAAAGCTGTATTTAAATAAAATTTTCTGAAATTTCCAAAGCTATCTGAAGCTCACCGTTTTTTCATCAAATAATTCAATATTTTCATTTGTTATCAATTCAAAATCTATTATTTTTGTTTGGAAAATGATACTTCTTATTGTATTTTTTGTTATGTTGCACAAAAAGTTAGTTTCCTTATTAATCGATTCATTATTAGAGATAAAAAGTTGATGAATAGTATTATGATGAGTGACCTATAACCTTGTTGAGCCTGTCGAATTCTTTTCTTTCATTTTATCGGGTCATCAATTTATCTATGCATTGAGGCTCATTCATGGTTTTAGAATTTTATTTCAAAAGAAAGAAATAGGTTTTTCGAGCATTAAAAAAATTTCACTTTTAAATTGGACGAAACTCTTGGTCATGTAACTCCATTTTTGCAGTCACTTAAAATATCTACGGGATAGTTGCCATGGATTTCAATTCATCATTGCTTCTTTTTATTCCAACCGTTTTTCAGTTCCTATTCTCAATTTGAAGATTATTATTGTGAGGAATTGTTAATATTTATGTATGCTGACTAATTTATCAATCAAAAATATTAATTCGAAAATTTTGCCTTCAATTTATGTAAATATCAATTGTTGAATTTCGATTTTTGATTAATAGGAAATTTATTCTCAACCTTTCATTTTTCACATCGCTTTTCTAGCTTTCGAAATTTTCTCACCTATCCTTCATAAAATTTCGTAATTGATTTTCAAAATTGGTGAACAAAATTCTGCATTTCAACAGCTTTCTTTTCTTTCCTTCGTTCCAATTTGAATACTTTATAGACATTCTTCATTAAAATGAAATTTTATTCATACTCTGCAGATTAATTTATTCCATCTGAAACTTCAGTCATAAACTAGAGCTATCAACTTCAAAAGTGATGATAATGACTTTGTATACCAACTACAATACTAATGATGGCGTGACCGATAACAACGATAGCAACAACAATAGTGGTAGAAATGGTATTGAATTCACCACAGTTTCTGCGGCAACGAATTCAGTTCGACCATCATGTTCGAATATTAGTATGGCGGTTGAAAGTGGTTTGAAATGGAAAACGAACGTGATAGATATTTGTACCAGTTCTTCAGCAGCTACTTTACCAAGACGGGATTTTCATTTCAAGGTATTATTTTTCATTTTATCCAAGTATAACATGCATTAGAAAGAAGAAGATCGGAGGACTAGGAAATGTTCTTAGCCTGAAAAGAAACAAATTTCTGGTTGATCTTAAATCTGGTAGAAAATTTTAAGGTTTTCCATTTTTTACAAATTTTTTACCATCATGAATAGGCATAATCATATGAAACATTTGTGAGAATGACGTAACACCGCAGTATTTATGCTAATAAAAACATTTTAGAAAAAGCTAATCAATTTTCACATTTTTTGCCAGTAATAAACTGACATCATTCTCTCATTTAAGCTACATGTCAACGAAAAATTTTTTTTTGGATATTTAATGTTTAAGGAGAACCTAATTCCAAAGATCAAATTTACAAAATTAGTGTAAGAATTTTTCATTTATATCATAAAACTTGTTGCAACTTCCTATTCAAATTATTAAGATATTTCATGATATGACTGCTGGTTCAATGACACAATCACTATCATTGCAACTCTTTGCTCACATTTTACTACAAACAAATTCATTTTTCACCTCAGTAATTGCTTTCATAATTGTTTACAGCAGATAAAAAATTATATCGATCTTTAAGTTTTGAACATTTTGATCGTTCAACATTTGCTAAAATCGTTTTGTAGATAAACCTTTTCTAAAATCGCAATAAAATAATTCATGTTGAAATAACGACTAAAAGGTCCAATGCAATATCACATCTCAGTTTATATGTTGGAAGAATGATTAGTTCACAATTCGCAAAAGCTTAGTTTGAGTTTTTTCATAAAAATTATGGCAACTTTTTCAGAATTTTGTTAAGTTGCAAAGGAAAAACTCGTAGGTTAAACGGATTATAGAATTACTGTTAATGTAAGTTATTTAATGAAAAAGATTTTCGGTTTTCTTGACTGGCTGGATGCAATATATTTTTGCTAAACATTTCAATGAAAGCTCGACTTCGAGACTTTGCGAGAAATTTCAAACCGTGGTTGTGTTAACCGAATGTTCGTGATCACACATCATAATCTCTTCTATCAAACTCATCATCACATATAATTCAATAAAAGTGGATATAAGTACATTATTATAATTATTCGTGCAATAAACACATTCCGTTTCACCCATTTGATGAAATAGTAGTAAAATTACTCATATTTCATAGATATCGAGTAATTTAAGTGGACGCAAATAACAACAGTCTATTATTGCATCATAGCAGTCGAAGGTCAATGCCTGGAATACATATCAATAGTGAGAGGAAATGGTAAACAATTCTTATTCTTTGTATTTGGCAAACTGATCACTTGGCCAAATGCTGTTGAAATCTTCAAGGACCAATGTTCCACTCCAAAAAATAAATGGAGCTGATAATTAAGTGACATCGAAATAATACAAACATGATTATAGAGTGATAAGAGACAACGATTGCACATACACACACATACACATATATATATATATATATATATGTATACACGCACACATATATGCACATGCAATGGCATTTTATCAACTACTGATTATTGCTATCTGTATAAATAAAAGAAACTATTTGTTGTGCAGTAGATTGTTTTCGCAAGAATCCTGTGAATTCTCCAGTTGTTTATAAAGAAAGTATGCGATGAATTAATTATGATTACTGTTTAAGCGTATCGAAGTTGAAGAAGCTCCGAAATGGTTCGTTTGGCCGAAGCGTAACAAAGAGAGTCAGTTATCAGGAAAAGGGAAGAATGCGAGTCACGGGAAGTCATCTTGTTCATCTGATAGTAATTCTACTTCTCGTCCCGATATATTACAATTGCGGAATCCTTCTGTAGCAGTCTCGGAAATACCACAAAAGATTATAAATTTAGCAAACTCCAACAATAATCGGCAGCAAAATTTGGTTGAGCAACATAATTTAAGTTATATGACATTGGCTCAATCTGAAAATGACAGTACAGTAATAGAACAATCAGGTTAGTATGATCTATTCCTGGATGTTCCACAACTTTTAAGGTCTTGAAGGATTAGCGCAAAAGCTATAAACTTCCAAGTTCATATCATTGAAAAAATCTTATTATATATGCATTTGTAGTACTTTCAAGGCCTAAATATTTCCTGTTTACAAATCGAATTCGCTACATTCTTGTAACTTTCATTTATTTATCACATTCCATAACGAATCTACCTTGCAGATGTACTCCATCATCGACAGTGCGAGTTGCATTATCGAAATGTAACCGATACAGGACTTATCAATATATCCAACCCAGAACCAAGTTCTTACATCATGCCTTGTCAAATTGCAACTAGAGTTGATTGTGAACAACAACGTACTTCAGGATCCACTTCAGCCATATCTCAGACATTTAAAATTCTGTCGATTTCAAAAAAACCTTAAAAAGTGGCGATGATGACGACTTAGATATCACAAACTCTGTCATTTCCAACTGTTAGTAGTCACATTCCCAGCGGCAGTACTTTTGTCTCAGTCAACAGCTGCTAAGGTAGTTCACTAATAAAAGGATCTTTTTTTTGGAGAGAATTTCTGAAACCGTGAACTGCTAAAGATCATTTCTGGATTTCACTTCGGTCTCAAAAAAATTATGAAAATTTTTTTGTTACGATTTCTTTTACATATCATTTTATAAAGATTGCAGTTGTTTTTTTTTTGATTTCAATAGCAGATATAAGAAACTATAGTTTTTATGATTGTAAATGGATAAATAATTTCTTGACCAGTTATCGCTGTCTGTCAAACCTTTGTTTCATATCATATAAGGTGCTAAATGAAATTTAATATTATTGCTCATATTTAGTCGTTATTCGTCGTCTTAATTTCAGCGTACCACTTATTTTACACTTTAATAGTATCTTATATTTTATTGGCATAACATCGTACTTATTTATTCCGAAATTACAATTAGGTTCATTTTCTAGTCAGTGAATCATTATCATCATCATTATTTGTTAATTTATGTCTTAAAGGGCTACTCCATTGATGGATTCTCTCATGAAGTTAATAAACTATTTTATTACTATTTATTTGATAATTCATTTTACCATATCATGGATAGATTTTTATCGTATCTATCCACATTACCCTTACATTCGTGTATATTTTTAATTTCTTTTTGATGATCCCAGTTATGCTGTATCTATTATTTCTTTGTCTTTCGATGGTCAAACTTTCCAGAAAATTCACATGCATTTTTTCTTTTCTCAAATTTCCAGCTCATTCAAAGAATATCTAGATAACTGAGCAATCACATATTATATTGCTTATTTCCCTTCACCCTTTCTATTCATCTCTTTCATTTGCTTCTTTTCATATTTACATTGCGATCAATTTTTTTGCCAGCTTTTCATGTTATAAAATATTGTCTACCATACTGTTAATATACCATCATACTATTTGACATGTTAACGTTTTGCATACATTTTAATAAAGTACGATATCGAGGAATCCGGAAAATATCTGAAATGGAGACCGCAGACTGATAAATCACTTCCGTCACATCACAGAATAATAAAAGCTACAGTTTTTCTCAAAGTACGAATGATTCAATACATTTTTGCTCTATCATTCATCTGTTCTAGGATTGGGACATAATAAAGTTTAGAAATCAGTTATGTTTATCGTGTTCTACATGACATCTTTTAACTTCTGCGATCTGAAGTATTGTTTATTGCTCGTCGAATTCAAATTTCAGTTGAATCAGGTCATTAACTGTATTGTGTTGCGAAATCCCGATCTGCTATACTGCTATACTATACTGTAAGTTAGATTTGCTAACTAAATTTTAGGTACATTGCTTGAGGCTCAAATCCAAGTTTTTTTATGTTTTGAAGTGTTAAGTGATCATTCATTTCCATGTGATTATCTGATTAATTCGTGAATCAGTTACTAAAATTCCAGTCTTACCCAGTCTCATCTTTCTAACCGATAGCAGTAACTATGCATGATCAATTCAGCTAAGCCATTCTTAAGCCTCATCATTTCCTGAAGTTGACTACAACTAAATTTCGTTGTCCATCCTACCATTCGTTGTAATCATCGATCAGAGGATCTCATCATCCATCGTAAGTACCTCTTCCATAAATTCTATTTATGGATTTTTCGGTATTTATTTTACTAATTCATAATTTTTTTAACAAACTTCGTGACGAAACAGATTTGTTTTCGAGTTTGTTCGATTGATGAATTTGCCTGGAAATAATATGATATAACTGCTTATTTTCCATTTGTGTTTGTTTTTATTTAAAGTCGGTGCAGCTTTCATTAACTATTTACTCATTTTTGTGCTTCACTTAGAATCAAATGTTTTTCCACATATTCCATGATAGCCTAGAGTAATCAGACTCGAAGAGAATTGGATTCTGCTGCCAATATTCAAAATAAAGTCAAATCTCTCTTTAAAATTCGATATACTACTTTTATTGTTTCTTCTGGGAAGTATCGCATGACAGAAGCGCTTAAATTCCAGCTTAAAAAATCACTGTATAAAAAGATTGCAGGAGATCAGTGTGTTACATATAGCTGGCTAAGTAAATTTCCCAAGTTACATTAATTCTGAAAATCAGCACTTTGTCAAATATCGTTTTTACATGAAGCAAAAATTTCTGAAGTTAAAAATTTGATTTGAGATAAAAATAATTCATATTTTTTATATGAAGCTATTCGTTTCCATTTTCTGTACACCAAGAAAACTGAACTGAACTAAAATAAAAACAATCAATAATTCGTACATTTGAACAAGATAGAAAACCACAAGATATATGAATAAAACTCCCTTGAATAAATTTTAACATACCATGAACAGCGGAAAAGTGAATTCGCCAATTGCAATATAATTTTTTGGATTTTCTGTTCTTTAAAATGAAAAAAATAATTTTTCTGGAACAAAGTAAAATTGTGAAAAATGATAGACTGATATGACGAATTCAAAAAACAATAAATGCCAATATCAAAAAATTTAAAGGACAATAAATGTGAAAAGGCAAAAAAGAAATAAATTTCATGAGCGTATCGAAATCAATTAATAATATTGAGAGTCATAGAGAGAAAATCGACCAAACATATCCATTCATAAACAGTAAAGAAAACACTGATCATTTTCAACAATTATCACAAAGGGAAAAAAATTAGATTTGGAGTCACAGAATTGAATCAATTTCAAATTCAAATAAAAAAATCAAAATTAAGAGTGGAAAGTTGAGAAAAAAATAACGAATTTCTTGATCGCACATATCTCTTATCAATTTAAGCAATAAAGAGCACACAAATTATCTTCTCCATTCTTTCGAAGATCGCGTTTACCGACAATTATATGTTTAAATATTTGAACAATATGCAAATAATGTGTTTAAATATTTAAGCGATCTTAAAATCTAATGAAGTATCTACCGTTTATAAATCACCATAAATATTCGGATTTACTGCATGATACTCTCGATAGCAGTTTTTGATCCGATCAAAAACTTGTAGACAGTCGATGTATTGCAATGTATCGCGTGGATTACCGAGATGTGTCGTACAAAATACCATGCAATGACCATTTTTGTATGCACCGATACCATTTCTTATGCAACAAGTTGAATGATCGGCCTGCAATATTTGGTAGTTAATAATAATAAAAGTGATAAAATGCATACAAAACTATAGCTTACCTATAGTTCATTCATTTTAAATTATTATAAAAATGAAAGAAGCTGTCAATAGTTTGTTAATAACTTCGTACATGAAGTTTACATTGATTCGCCATGCATACCTTTATTACAACGAATAGATCAAAAATGTCCAAATGATATTTCGATTTCACAAAAAAGTAATGAAAAAGAAAATAACATAGTAAGGATGAGAAATATAAGATAGAATAAACCTGTCATTTTCATGATGCCGACTTCATTATTTGAAAAACTTCTGACTTAAACAAAGCAACGTACCCCTGACGTGGCACAGTTGAAAGCCGTTTCGAGCTCATAACCGGGACACTGATTTGATATCACTGCGGTAACAAGCTAAAACAAAGTTTGATATGATAATATCGAATCATTGATAACTATTCATCTTTGCCAATTTGTAATATTATACTTTTCAACTGTATTACTTTCTTTTGCAATCAGAATTCCTATGAAAATCTAAAAAAGCAAAAAACAATGTCAATCGGGTAATGTCAGTCAAATGATCAAGAAAACCTGGTATTTTATTTTATTAAGCATTTAGTATTCTAATCATTTAAGATAGCTCCATTTTTTCTTTAATTTTCTTGTTTAAAATTTAAAATTTAAAAATTTTTAAACTTTGTAAATCATTATCTCTTAATAAGTAATCCAACTCATGAGCAACTTAACCGTCACAAAATTTAAAATTAAGGACCAAAAAATTAACACAGTCAAAAAACAAATAACGAAGAGGCTCACCGATCGGTCAGTGAATGTGTCGTAATTGCATAAAATTTGACAAGATGGTGAAAGATTTTGTTTTCTGCAGCACAGGAAAAGTTTTTGGTTTGGTGATAAGATAGATTTCTTCGGTAGTGCCAGGCCTTCTCGAAAATCAACTCCTTCAACATCAATTCCTTTTACTCAACATATTATGCAAAAGAAGTTTTCAAGAATTATGGGATATCAACTGGAATGATTTTTATCTATTTGTTTTTATCGAACACGAAGATTAAAAAGTTGAAAAGCAGCATTACTTCGGGCAGGTTTTGACGTAGTTGAAATGAATAATTGTGGTTGTGGGGCAAAAAGATTTGGAAAAATCGACTTCCAGAACTGTAATTTTCATTAAATTGTTCTTAAAAATTTAGCAGTTTAATTCATTAAACGTCTGATACGTCTTTACGTGATCAGCGAAGATGAATGGATAAAAGGAGGAGAGCGTCTAAATTTATGATATATTAATGACGTTCCTAGTTTTGATGAAAAAATTAACAGAATAAAAAATTTTGTTTTAAATTTCATATCTTTCTACAAAAAATATCGTTTAATCTTTAAAAAAAGAAACTGCATTATTAAGTAGTCCGAATGGATCCCAAGGATTGTAATAAAGTGATGGTTGCTCTGTATTATATTCTTGTGTTCGAAACGGAGAAAATGAAGCTGGAGTATAAAACTGCTTCTCATGACGATAAATATTACGCTGTCGTTGCTGTTGATAATAAGGTAACTTGCTAGAAATGGGTTTGTTCAACAATCACAGTAATATAATAATGATCTGAGTAATGTGTGAAAATTTTTCGAGTTTTACTGAAAAAAGAAACTATGAACGATTCAGCAACATACGTTAAATTTAAACTGTTGACATGTGCAGCCAAAGCAATTTCGTTTAAATTACCCTAAAAATGTAAGATAAAATGAAATTTAATGGTAAATTCAAAATTTTTAGAAAATTTAGAGAATCACTTTATATATGAATTTCAGGCACAAATAATTTACTTGTGCAGTAAACAGAAAATTAAAATATTAAATTAAATATATGTGTGGAAAATGAATAGATAGGAGACCACGCTTGTCCTGGATTCCGTTGGTCTACGTTCGGCTCGCATCTTTGGCAATTGCATTACATGTTTCCAAGGTATACTTATCCCATTAATTCTATTAATACTATGTCTACCATCATCACCACCTACAATAAATTATGGTAAGATTGAAATTGCGATGATTTAACAATCAGCAAAATATGAGTGATTATGAAATAATGAAAAGTTTAATTGAGGAAGTTGTGGTACCATGAAAAGGAGCAACAGCAGGTGTTGATGAAGCAAATAGATGAGATCCGCGCGTTACTTGCATTGAATTGTTGTAGTAATTACTGCAAGAGAAGTCTGATATATCCAATAATTCATCTAATTTCCAATCAAACTAATTAACTTGTTTTATTGAAAATTAAAAAATCGAATGGATTGAAATGAATGAATAGAGAGCTCGTATTACAAATTTTTTATAATATTAATTTCTGCGCCAATTAAAATCCTTTCTTTCAATGTGACATTTAAAATGAAACAAACCGGTTTTGAAGAACCCTTGTGTTATGAAAGTGAAAATTAGCAGTTGGTTTGAAAGTTCCAGATGACAGTCCATAGGATTTCTTCATGACCGATGATGATTTGGCCCTTGGTGCTACTTAATTTTTTTCAAAGAACAGAATCAGAAATATCATTGGGATTAATGTCAGTTTCATTTATCTTGCAATTTATTGGAATTTTTCTATAGCAAAAATTCGTGCGAAGATTTTATAATAGTTATTGACGTCTCAAAAGAGTTCAACAAAGTGGCGATCAGGATGAGATTCGAACTCACGCGGGGAGACCCCAATGGATTAGCAGTCCATCGCCTTAACCACTCGGCCACCTGATCAACGACAAACCTACCAATTCCGCTCGCTACCAACTGCCGCCACGTTATCTTATCATTTGCGCTATTTCCGGAGTGATGATGTTGTAGTTTTCTGATCCCATTGCGGATTCGAACAGCGTTATCAATCTATAAAAAGGACCAA
The DNA here is from genome assembly GCA_013365365.1 of Cruorifilaria tuberocauda. Classification (NCBI taxonomy): domain Eukaryota; kingdom Metazoa; phylum Nematoda; class Chromadorea; order Rhabditida; family Onchocercidae; genus Cruorifilaria; species Cruorifilaria tuberocauda. The sequence continues at coordinate 10,841 of JABVXU010000476.1, forward strand.
TGTAAAACATTGATTGCTTATAATTGAAACGAGGAATAAAGAGTTAAATTAATTGCAGGTTGATCTTTTATGCCAATATATCAGTCATGTCTGGCTTATGATTAAACTAAGATAGCAAGCTGAAGCGAACAAGATCTGCTCCATCATGATCATTGGAAAACGATTTAACTCCTCCTATGATTTATGATACCACAACAAAATGACTTCATTTCCCTTGCAATTTTAAAAGGATCAAATCATTCTGTTAAATTTTTGCTGATTAAGCTTCTACTACTTAAAATTTTTAAATTTTCTATGAAGCGAGCAAAACATTTACGTCAGCTTGCTGAGGATTGTTTACATAATTCGTAAAAACCTTATGTAATTCAATTTTTTCTAAATGAAACGCCTTCTAAATTTTGCTCAGATTAAACCTTTTTGAGATATTTTAGCAATTGTAGATGATACTTACCGCTGGCTTAGCACATGACACGAAGTAATAACTTGTCCACAAGAATAACATTACAAGTGATTGCATAATTTCAGGAATACTGTGATACGGAAGATGGATTTGGATTGCGTAAAGGCGAAATAATATTAGCTTATCGTGTCGAGCATCTGCAAATCAGTATCTTCAGCGATCGCGTGGTTGGCGTCATACCAAATGAGATTGCAACAATGAAGTGAGTATTGTGCTAACTGTAGCTTATTAGAACTATATATTTCAATCTCATTTAAGTTCATTTCTTGCTACTTCATCTCTTGCATATTTATGCAAATCAATCAAAAATATGTCAATAGCGAGAGGCAATGTTGCCAAAGAAACAGTACAGCGATAGTTCCATCAGATAATTTTTGGGAACTCTTTGAAAATATCAGTTAACTTGTACAGAACTTCTGAATTCTAGTAATAAGAGGTTTGGGATGGTTTAGAAGATTCGGGACTGAGATTTCGGAGTTATGGAAACAGGAAGGGAAGAATTTGTGCCTCGGTATGATACTGTAATGAATGCGCAATGTATGCTGTCGTAGTGATGATTATAAAATGGATCATGTATGCTATCGCACATTCTCAAAAAAAATGTAGAAAAGAATGTAATGGACATGGATTCTTCTCTCGTCCTCCGTTCGGTCACTCGCGTTGGACAGGTTCTTTTGATACCAAATTACCATCAATTCTTTTTTTCCTACTCTCAATACATTAGATCCCAGCGATTCGTCCGTTTTTCACAATTCCTGTTCCTCATGAAAGGCATCCTATCGTCGTCCCCCTCCGTTTGTCCAAACTGATTTCATGGAAAAATTTTTCTTTCATTAGGAGCTTAATTGATGCAGAACCTGTTCAAGGAATAAAGTTTTCAGATTTACTTGTTCTTTTAGAAAACTTGTCTTATTAAAGCTTGTTTAGAAAACATGCAATTATTTACTTATAATTCTTAATTGCAATATCATCAAATTTCAGGAGCAAAAATTAATGGAATAGTGGGAACTAAGAACTCATTTCTTTTTCTACAGATTTGAATATTATAATACCTTATCGATTAGAAAACTGATATATAAATCTTCTAGAAACGCGCCGTTAAATCGTTACTAATTGAATTACCACGTAAAAAGCATAACAAAACAAAATTTCTTGCCTTCTGTAAATGATAACTTTAATTAAAGCACTTATCTAGTTTACTCGATTAAGCTATGCTATTTCTCGTTCAGTGGATGAAAAATGGCTCACATTTTCCCTGTTATTTTAGCTTATCATATCTTTATCACTTATCAAGTTCGATTCATCAAGGAAAAAATGATAAATGCAATATTTAACATAGAAGTTTTAGCTCCAATTCTATCAACTGCACCATCTTTGCTTTATTTTCAATGCCTTACTCCTCTAAAAAAAGAAAAATGATGGAAACTTATGCTTTTTTCGATCTTGTACTTTGTCAGGAAGTTGTGAGATAGCATAGCTATGCTACTCATTGTTTCTTTCTATCTAAACACTGCAATCGCTTGACACATTGCACCTATGCAATACCTTTCCAAAAATGACACGGTCACTGTTCCTTCACTTAATTTTATCTGCTTTTACTCAGATTTATGTTATTTGATGCATCGATGATATTTCAGCCATTAAGAGCGATAATTTGTTAAAGCTCATCGTATAGAATATAATGTCATCTTCAAAATTGTAAAAAATATACTTTTCTTTTGATTCTATCTGAAAAGCACAACAATCTGCAAAAATGTTATTTATTTGTATTTGTTAGAAAAAACAATTTCCGCATGTTTAAAAGAATATGGTGAAGGCCGCGAAGGAAGTGAAAACATTGATAGTAATTAAAATATGAAATGACAATATTAATGGTAGTAATGATCTATGCGGTAAAAATAATGTCAGCGATGTTCGTGTTTTCCAAAAGTTTGCGAAATATTTTCGTAAATTTCAAAAAGTGACAAAAGTTGCCCTTTAATAAATTACTTACAAAATTATTGCTATCTCTCAATGTTTCCATTAAAATAATAAAAATAGCATATTAATCAAACGATGTATCCAATCCACCGGAAAGAAGAACAGAGAAAATTACACGACTATAAATCTTTTTACCTATTTTTCGACACTTCAGAATTTCATGAATTTTAATGATCTTAGCAATTCTTCTTGATAATCATCAGGCAAACACATCAGACAAGAAGATAAATCCACAATAAATCGGTTCTCACATCACAAATACCTTTATCGCATTAAGTACATGAAAACTAAAATTCTTAAAGACAGTCTCAGCTTTCATATCTACAATAACTTTTCATAGAAGTCTTCAACAAGATACTGCTAGCAGCTTCAAAGTTGCAAAATTTCTCAGCTTACAAGTAAATTTTAGCATAAGTTGAAAAGTTGGCAAGATTTAATACTAAATAACGGATGATTTTTTTTCGCATATATATTATACCTGAAATTTAGAATTGAATTTATGTTTGCACAATGTTCACACAATAAATTTACTGGAAGGACTAAAGTAATCAATGATCCGAAACGATAACATGGAATGAAATGCTGAAAGATATTTATTCAAGCTTATATTAATTAACTGATATTAGCTAAGTATTACTCAGTAGAGAAAATTTTTGCTGATTCTATTCTGCATTTTGATAGATTATAGTTCGATTAATGATGGAAAGATCTACAGCAGTCGCGGAGTTCCGTCATCGGAGTTCTGATCATTATCAAGGTAAGAGATTTACTAGTAAAAGTTCGCATAGAATAGAAAAGAAATAACAGTAGGATATAATACGGAACTTGCCAATTATATACAAGTCATTTCAATGTTTTCATTTGCATGACAGCTACTAAAAGCGAGTAAATAAACGTGACGAAAGGGAAAAGTACAGACGAATGAGGTCGCTAATGGTAGAAACAATAATTATCTGCCCGTATTGATCACATTAGGAAAGTGAAAAATTTTTATTAAATAGATTTTTCTTCGTTTGTAGGAAAGGAAATAAAATAATAAAACATATTGAATTATGAATCAACGATGCTTCAATAACTTCATAAAGTATGAAATCGTTTAATGCAATCAATCCATACCTCAAAATCACAAAATTAACATTAGGAAATTGGGATTATTAATTCGCAAATGGTATTATTAATGGATTTCCAATAGATTTCTTGAAACACATATTAGCACTTCAAAGTTTGGCGTAGTTAGTTCTGCCAATACAATAGAAAACAGTGAAAACATATTCTCAGATATAAATAAATATTACTATAATAAGACAAATACGGCTTTCCAGTAGATTTAGAATTTGTAAATTATAACTTTATACTGTTTCGGATGCATTTTTCATTGTCTACGTATAATATAAACATTTTTTTTTTCACTCATACTCCTTTTATCAATGCACTTTCCGAAAATCCAAAAGAAATTTATAACATACAAAATTTTTAAAACCATCAAAAAACGTGTTTTTAGGTAGAGTAATGACGAGATCTGGTAGAGTATATCAGAACCATTGCAATGTGTTGAATATGTGTAGTGCAGAACGGTCTATTATGCATGATAAATCGATCAATGAACGGCTGATGCTTTTGTAGTAACATTTGAATTTTTCATATTCTTCTACATCATCATTTTATTAAATTCCTATGCATTTTATCGATGCAATAATTTATATTTTTATCAGACTACTCACTAGTGCCAATTGATTCTTGACGATTTGACAAAGCGAAACTGATATCAATTTGTAAATATTAAAGTAACCGGCAAACGTTTCTCCTTGCAAATACTTCGACAAACATTGAATGACATTCCGTGAGGCACCAACACCTACCAAATTTAAAATTTTGAGGGAATTTTTCTTTTTTAAAGATATTCATAAAATAAATAACTAATTCAGATAATTGGCCTAATATAATTGGTATCGGTAAAACCCGAAATCACATATAAATGTTAATTCTGTAGATGAAATTATAGGTGGGAAATCTTTGTTTGAAGGTGATCAATTCAAATAGATCTTACGCTTCTTCTATTCGATTTATTATCATTTCATCATCCTTTCCAAGGTTTGACCCTGTGGTTAAATGTTATCTTCTTGGCGCTAATTAGTTTCAAATTGCTTACACTATTAATATTAATGGATTGAGGAGATTTTTTTTGTTGTCTTTCATTATTCTTGATTCATTCGTTTTCATTCATTCTTCCCGAACAAAGCTTCCCACCGGAGAAGCTGACCAATTTCGATACCCTTATACCCTCAATTTATCAAGTTCCCTAAATCGATTATCACTGAGGTCTGGGACCAACCAAGGGATCCTACCAGAAGGCATTTCCGATCGTTTGAATTAATTGTTTTTATAACGCAAACAACTATTGTATCCTCATTGTTGTACCTTATAATCTTTGCGTAAGAAATAAATGTGCTTTGAACGCGATTCGATCGTGCCTCACAAATCCCGATTAAATCCAACTTCCTCAAACTTTCCCAACAGCTGGTCATATAATTGGTTTCTAAAAATGATGGCAACCTTCGGATCTTCCGGTACTAAATCCTCATTCCATTTTATTAGCCATTTTGTTCCAGCTACCTGTTCACAAATATGAACTTATGAAATTTTCAATATCTTCTTGAGAAAATTGTGTGCCAACTTAATCATATGGGTATGCTGTACTGGTTAATTGTAGGTCTAAAATCTTTGATAGCTTGGCTACGAATGTAACTGTGAAGAAATGCCGTTAAAAATAACCTTGAAAAGGTATTACTACTGAAATAGTCGAAGAATAAAAAATTTATTCACTTTTTGTGAAAATTGTCTGGAATATTTTAACTTCAGAATTTATAATCAACAATTAAAAACGGTTTGAAATATTTACTAGTTTTTATATTAATTTTCCAAATTTACTCAAAGCAAAAGAAACTGGTTATTGATTGCTTTTCTAAGCAATTAATTAAACATAGTGTAGGAAGATATTCAAAATTATGCTTGAATTGATCAAACAAAGGACTATAAAAGGTATAAATCCCTTATGAAGCATTGTACTGAATTATTACTTTTTGATAGAAATAATAATCTTTAGTTTTGAGAGGATGCAGTCACAGTGAAACTGGATGATTAAACAATGGCTATTATTTTTTTTTTTTGGAGTATACTTAGCGTTATAGTAGTTTTAATTTCAGTTTACGACCTTACGTAGAGGATGCAAAATGATGATAACTTTTCGTGTAAATAAAAAGAATCAGCTCGATTGCTATCAATTGATTAGTGATTATTTTAGTCTCTAATAATGAACATTATACCAAATATTCAATAATTTAGACAACCAAAACGATATCGTATTAACTGTTAGCTTGGAAAAATGAATACTGGTATTCAATCAACGTAATCCTGGAAGCAATGTGACATAACAACCTTCGCTTGACAATATCCGTGTTAATTTTGTTGCTTTTGCTTTTGATAAACATACAGATAAAATAATTCACTTTCTGGGTTAATATTGAACCAATGAGCGAAAAAATCGATGAGGTCAAGCATCAAATAATTCTTATTCTGAAAAAATTTATCGCCACCATTCATCGAAATATGATGTATATTTTTAATTTGGTGCGAATTGATCTTCTCCGACAGAAGTTATCTATTGGTTCATATTGCTTGTAAATCCTTATATCATTTTGATTCTGCCTGATTCCATCTACATTTGAAAATTGTTAATTAATTATTCTAAGAAATATTTGCTGGTTTCTTCAGACGTTCAAATTTTCAAGTTAAAGATGGACATGATATAATTAGGTTCAATTTCAATTTCATGTTGATCCCTTTAATCGAGCACATTTTGCTAACCGAAATTAGCTGAAGTTTTGACCACAGATTTAACAGAAAAATTTCAATAGAAAATGCATTCAATAAATGCAACCAAAAGAGTTTAGAAGGGACTAAATAAAAAAAATTAATTCCATCATAATTTCTTATTATATTAAAGTAATATTAAATCGTAAAAATATGAGCTTTGATTCATCGAATCAATCAATGTAACTAAGTAAATTTCCAGTGTATTTTAATTTTCTCAGTGAAGATGATGAGGCAATAATAATTAATTATTGACAATAATTAATGATAATTTAAAAAAAAAAATAATAATAATCACAACTGTCGCTACTTTAACGCATATAATCAATTTTATACAAAACAATTACAAAAATTCACATGAATTCACCAAACTCATTTTATGTTTTATATGGCAAGAATTCGCTCATAATTGATTTGTTATACAAAACACAAAAAGACCAAATATTTCCGAATCTTGTTTAATTCTAAACCACCAATTGCACATTTCATCGCAAAGCATCTTCCATCAGAGCGGTACCATTGTTCGAACTGGAATGTTGCCGGATCTACTGAACAAGACATTTATTTCTGAAATGCCTGACTTTCTCAATCAACCCAAAAAAATTACGATATGCGCGAAATTAATTTTTCGCTCGAATCTTTCATTTTTGATATCCATTAATTCATTCTAGAATTTTGTCATTTTTCAACTATTTATGTATAAAGCATTTTGAATTTATTCGTAAAAAATTTGACAAAATGTAACAATCAACTAAAATCAAGGATGGAAGAAAATCCGAAACATTATAATAGACAATGAATGGCAGATGAAATTTTATGACCAAAAAGAATGTTGCATCATACCTTCATGAAATACAAATATATACTGCACGCACGTTAGTATTTACACTAACACACAATAGTTACATGTGTTGCAGATAGTCCCTACAAATCAAGGGAATAGATTATTAGAAAATTGTTGTTGATAAGAAATTTGATAACAATTATTCCAATTTTTCAATCAAATTTTGAACAATGAACATTGATCACTACTTGAATTTACTGTCCATTAGTAGATCAAGAAACAACTATTGACAACAGAAATGATCCAAGGGGGACAATGATCATTCCCAAACAAGTATCCATTCATGATAGAAACTTGAAATAGAAGAAGTTATACGGCCTAAACAGAAGAAATAAGACTGAAAACATATTAAATAAGCTATTTATTGTATAGACATTTGTGGTCCTAAAATTTTTTTCGAGCAAGTTTTATTAATTCAGGCAAATTATTAGAAGTTATCTGAAAAACAACTTTTGGTTTTTTATTCCGTGCATAAAACTTCTGACAACTTTTTCTCTCTTGGATTTTTTTTGCAATCACATTCTATTGATTCAAACCAAAATGCATAAAAAAATTAAGAAAAAAGTGTGAGCACCTAATTAGGATTTCTCGCAAAACAAATAAGTATACGACAGTTAGAATGTTTTTCTTAAAAAATTTTTCGTTATTTCCCTTTTTATCATGTTCTCAAATTTGATAATTGGAAGTCATTCGTCATTAATTTTATTTGAAAGGACTTTTCAGAAAGTAATTCGAAATTAAAGAAAATTAAATCTAAAAGTGCTTAACTGACTAAATGAAGGTTTAGATAGTTGGATCAAATCTTTTCGAAGTTTCGTACTAAAAATACTGATTTAAAGTATGCTCTTACTTTAACATATTTTTCTGTTAACTCAAGCTGATATTGAATCTAAAAATAATTTCAATCTCACAGAAATTTTTATGGAATTCTAATACATTTACTAACGCAAAAATTAGAAGATCAACAAAATACAAAAAAAATATATGGCATCATTTATTCTTTTCGTCGTTTTCTTGGAATATTATTGTCATTCTCTTTCTCAATACCACGTATTTCCATTGGTTCATCGATAATCCACTGATCTTTATTCTCAGTACGAATCACCGTAGAGGTACCATCAACAAATCGTGTTTTGAAAAGTACATTTGCATGATTGAACATTCCATCTTTCAGCGATACTATTATAAACTGAAATTGCAAAACAAAAAATATATTGGCAGATGAAGCATACATCTTATTTCAATATATTTTGAAACCACAAATAAAAACACACATTGGAAAAAAAGAGGAATAAGGCAATCTAATGAAAGAAAACCCCTAAAATTCCTGGGGAATTAGAAATTTTAAAAATAATCTTAAGTTGCAGCAAGAATGAGAAATTGCAAGAAAATCCCCAAAAATAAATCAGTGAAGAAATATAATCCAACTATCCTGTTCTTTTCCTTCCCATGTCTTCACTTCTAGCATGCTTCCTTCAAAAACGATTAATAATATACCTGTGATTCTTTAAAATGTGTTTTGATCATAGCACCAATATTTTGGGTGTGTGACAAATCAAGTGCAGCATCAACTTCATCCAGAATATAAATTGGAGCAGGTTTGAACTTCAACATTGCCAGTACTAATGATAAGGCCACTAAAGACCGCTGCCCTGAAACAATACTATAATTTTCAGAAATCAGCTTTGTTCCGCTGAAAAGATAATTTCAACAATACGTTTCGAGTAAAGAGGAAACTAGTGAAAAAAAAAATTTAAAGCATTCGTAAACTCGAACTCCAATTAAAATTATCAAACAATCGCTCAACTTGAAAAACTACTTGAGATTTCAAGTCTGTATTACTATTCATTATGACTTGGATGAATAAACTAATCGCCAGTTACGAGTACAATATTTCTATCAAAGAAGTGTAAATTTTCCCAAAACAATTTCGAATAGAGAATTAAAGTGTAATAACATCTAAAAAAACCGACCACCACTCAGTTCGCCAAGCGAATCTTTCCATTTATTCCTGAAAGCAACCTTTACTTCCAAACCACTCAATGCCGAAGTGGCACCAGCAGGAGGTTCCAATTTTGCGCTTGTTCCAGGAAGTAATGTAGAAAAAATGTTACCAAAATCCTATAAAGAAAAATATTTGGTTTATATCTTTTTTATAAATCTGTAAATTTTACAGAAAATCCTGCAAAGATTTATATTTTTCTCAAAAATAAACATAAATTACAAAAAGAAAAATGTCAAAAAGAACAATGTAAGAGAATACTTAAATACTTACCGCTTTAAACAAGGGCTAATAAAAAATGAAGCAGAAAAGCTGTTTTCAAAAAATTTCCATTCAGAAATTCAATAAGATATTTACTTACTCGATTCACTTTTTCATGAGCCTTAATGATTTCATTTTTCTTTTTGATATCCAATTTTTCAATGGCATCTAACAATTTTGCTTTATCGTTCATCAACTGCTCCATTTTGGTTTCTAATTGTCGACACTATAAAAGAGAATACGTACGACCGATTTTGAATAGCATAAATGATTAACACGGGATATTATAACAAAAGTTACGGAAATTTTGCTACAAAAATTTCAGTTCTCATAATTTCCAATTTAAAATTTCTATTAATTCTATTTAATGTTATCTATTAATTTCATTAAGACTTTACTCAACCGGACGTCTATTTTCGACCGTACATTTGAAAAAATGACAATTACCTGCTCTTCTGCACTCCCTAACATATTCATCGCTTTTGCATTGATACTTCTTTCTAGCGCATGTTTTCGAGTAGTTCTATCCTCCAACTCTTTCTGACCCTTTTGGATCGAATAGTCGGTAAAATCATAAGCGGTACCAGTTTGACCAAAATGATGCTTTTCCTCCATAATCCAGCTATGCTGCTTCTCTAATCTAGCTGCCTATAACCAGTTCACAAAATTGCTGTAAATTATCTGGTTTTGAATGCTACGCAACTAAAATTCAATTGCAGCAAAGAATTCAAATATTAAACTTGAAAAATCGATCAGATGACAAACCCTTCTAGCACAATCTTCTACATTCTTCTTCATATCCTGAATATCTTTCTGCAACTGTTCCTTTTTAAGATCCGATTCTTTCAAGCTTTTTTTAAGTGCATTCACAGATTCTACTACAGATCGCATGTAAACATCACGCTCACGCATTCTTTCTGTGAATTTTCGCATTTCTTCTTTCGCCTCTTCCGCTGCTTCCTGAAAATCCATGTAAAAGAAAAAAAAAGAAAAAAAGGTAAAGAAAATTTTGATATGGGTATGCTATCATTACCAATAAGTAAGTAGGAAAACTCGAATTAATCTTATTAAGCTATTAATATAACATTCTATAGAAATTTACATTATAAAAATTATTTTAAAAAATTGTCAATTAAGTGATTTGTTTACAAATAAAATTTTCTGATTAACTAGACTTTAATTTAAATGATTTATTAACCAAGATGAATTTATTTTAGCCATGTTAATTATAACTGTGTAATTTATTACTAAATCAGATTTAAACCCCTTCGAAAAACTAAACTCCTTCCATATATTATATATCCATATATCTATTATCATTATTAATTTATGATTATTATTAATTCATTCATGTTTGCATAAGTTGAATATATAAAAAACTGAGTGTTAGTAAACAAAACTGATCAGATTAATCAATCGCGGTTTACCACAATCTCCTGCATATTGTCAGCATTGTCTAAATCACTAATAAAATACTTCAAACGTTACCTTTTAACAAAGTCTACAAAATCTTAACTACTCAAAAAATCAAAAACCTTCACGAAAATAAAAAGAAAGCCAAATTAAGAATCATTAAGGCACACTGTGTCTGGAACCTAAAAAACTAACATCACTTTTTACTTTGAACTGGAAATAATAGTAGGTTTCCGATTTTGTTATCAATGAACAAGTACAGTTGCTGATTCCAAATAATTTACCTTAGCTTTCATAACGCTAGCTTCCAAAGCAATCATTTCTTCAACACTTTGCTTAGTTTCCTTTAGAAAAACTGACAATTCGTCTTCGTCTTCAGCAATTGTCTTTTGCAATGAAGCTATTTCTTCTCTGTATCGTAGATAATGATAATGACAGTAACAGATAATATGAGAAAATTATCAACAATATTAACAAAACATAGAACAAAAATTCTTTGGAAATCAACTCGAGAAAATAACAAACCTTAACGTTTCGAGAGAAACTTTCGCCTTTTCAAAGCTGTTTTTCAAACTCGCTAATTCTTTTTCTGCCGTACTCAAATCTTTCTGTGCTTCTTTCTTCTCTTTTTCCTAAAAATTTAAATAAAAGAAACTATATAGATAAATGCTATATTGATATAAATTAATAAGATGAAAAAATATATAGGCATACAGTTAAATATAACTAAATAGAAACTGATACAATGGTAATACTGATAAAAAAGAAGTTTAGGTCAATAATATAATGGAGAAAATTACGAAAAATAATAATGGCTAAATGATAATAGTTTACCCGGAACATCTTTTCATTCTTTTTTCGTTCATTTAAAATATCTATTTTTTCTTCCAGTTTTTTCCGTTCCACATTGCCATTTTCTACTGTATTTCGGTACTGCGGGATTTCCTAACAAAATAAATCTTTAACAGTATTTTACTACCTTATTCATTTATTATTTGATTCTTTATATTCTTCTTCTTAAAGTCTTATCTAATTCATTTCACTATTTCATTATTTCAGTCTGTTTTTCTTTTCTGCAAAACTCTCTCATCCTTCTATACATTACTCTTATATCATAAAAAATATCACTTTTATTAGTAATGACATTTAATACCTTTAGAACTAGTGAATGAAAACTTCAAAAAACAAGTAAAATATTATGTTACAAGAACTCTGGTGAAGAAGTCAACACATGATATATATATGGGTTTTATTTATAAACTTCATTTCACCAATAAATACCTTAACTTGAAGTAAAACATTTCAGATATGGTTAAGAACAGGTTATAAAAAAATACCGATTCGATATCAGCAATTTCATTGCGTAAGATTTGAGCAGCGCTATGTTTCATATTATCTTTGATAGCTTGAAGACGTCTGGAGTATTGCCCAAGCTGATCACTAAGTTCAATGTATTGTTGCCGGATTGGTGTTAATTTTTTCATTTGATCTGCAAATTTGATTTACTAAGCCTGATTATTTCTAGCACAAGTTTTTCTTGACGTTTATTGTAGTAATAAAGGTATTAGAATGTCAAAAAGTAATTGTGGTTTCTGCATTGTTGAACTTTTCTTCTTTTATCTGAAAATATCCTAAAACAAATATATTTTCTTTTTGATTAACTTATTGACGTTACCCATTTCATTTTTATTTTAAACTAAGAGAATAGTGTTTGGTAGAGGACATATTCGAGCAACTTTTTTATATGAGTTAAAGTAGTTTATGAAGCAATAAATGCTATTTGAAATTTTGAAACGCGAAATCAGCTCTTTAACTTAAAAGTTGATAACGAAAAATATGGAGTGATAGTTTAAAAAGTTTTGTGGATGAAAAGAGAATCGCGAGTTGTTAAAAGCTGACGACGGTCATCATGAAGATGAAATTTCTACAATCAAGAGAGAAGTTGAAAGTTATAAACAAATTATATCGATCAAAAAAATCGCCATTTTTTTCCTTATCCTAAACAAAAGCAATAAATCATTGCACGTTTGGATTGCAGGTGCAAATATTGCACACGAAATTGGTGACAATTAATTTAGTATTTGGAGGAAAAAAAATTTCCAAAGCATTTTTTAATAGAAAAATGATCACGGTTCTATCATGTGACCTTGCTGCTATTAAAGTTCCTAATTTCATTACATTTGAGAAGCATCAACGAGATATGTTAAAAACAGCAAGAGTTTTAGCTAGTAATAGAGTCTAATTGGTCACACCATTTTATTGTGCAGTCTCAGCAACTTTTCGCAGAAGAGGAAGATGGCGATGCATCATCGAATTCCTTTAAAAAAGTATAATCGATTGGCGGATACTAAGACGTTGAAAATTTTTCCTACCAAAGATGATGGAAAAATTTGTTGAGTCCTTAAGTATGATACATTTTCATGCTAATAAAAATCAATTTAGCACTCGTTGGCAAAAATATATCGAGGGTGCTATTTTGATTAATGAAGATATAATGAATTTAAATGCATAATTTGAAAACACAATTACTTTTTCAGCAACAAAACACTTTGTTAGTACGTTAAAACATATACCCTCCAACTGTTGAAGATGACAATCAATTTTGGAGATACGCTCAGTATTTTTCAATGTCGTGTCCAGACATGTCAAAAGGGCAGTCTTGTTACTACGCGATCCTGAAATCCACACTATATAACTAAATATGGCAGAATTTCACTGAAAAATAATAACTTGAAAAAGGATAGGAGTTAATAAAAGTCTTACTGTAAAAACGAACAACATTCAAATTCATAAATACGAAAAATCTATTTTCTATTTTCTTACAACGTTTAATAATAAAACCTATGCTATTAATTGTCAGGGAAGAAGTTAGAAACAACCTCCAGTCAATACACCACCAGGATTGAAGTCAGAACCAGACAAAGATACCGACCTTGCATTGATCTGACCATCAAACGTTACCTGAAATTATAAATAAATTATGACTGAAACTTCTAAGTTTTTTCTTCATGAAGTCGATCACATATGACCGAACATCGATGCGATGGTGCCAGACTCATTCTCAAATAGATATCTGACTTTCACGGCCTCTCTGGATTAATTCCATAATTTCGGAAAAACATATGTATTGACAGATTTCCTCCTTCTTTCATCGCATATAAATTAGACAAATAAATAGTAAAATTCAAATGAAATCACGATGGCAATGGCAATATAAACTTCACGTAATACATAATTACTTTCAGTCTTTTTGAAATTTGCTGTTATAAATTTTCCTAGTTTTATCTTTTGAAGAGAAAAATAGTTTTCAACTCCCTTATCATTAAACTAAATTTCAGTTATGGAGATTAAGATTCGGAATTATTTGTAAATCAAAGACATTAAACTACAAAGAGCATTTAAAAAATCACTGCATCCACTTATTTTGATCTACTTCTTTTCCTTTTCCTTTTATTAGGATTCCGCAACGAGTTAAGAATTTAAGAAAATTATATTAATGGATGTCAAAAACCTTAAATTTGAAAAAGATTCTAACAGATGCACTTATAAAAATAAACCTTTTTTGCATCATTATCACTTATACATATGAAGACATTGCCAAACACATGACACATAGCTGGTTCCAGTTCTGGGGCATATTCAATCAAATCTTTTGCTATGAAAACGTTTTCCTTGCCAACCTAAAAATAAAATAATAAAATTTATCATAGGTTTTAAAAGTGACAGAAGTCAGTTTAAAAAGTGATAATGACATGACAGTCTGCTAACAACAGAATTTTCAACCTATTTTATATAAGTAATTATACCAAAATAGAAAATGTCAATTATATCAACAATCCAGAAGACGTTAATCGAATCAAGCTGGAATCAACTATTTTCATTAAAAATCTAAGGTATATGAAGAAACAAATATCCCAAAATCTATAACACTAACCAAATCCTGTGCTCGCTGTAATTTATGACTATCAAGCACTCGGCCTTCGATTTTGTCCAAGGGCAAAATAGTTACTCGATGTTTTAGATTGCCATTTTTCAACAAATCTCGGCCAATTTGGGCATTTTGTACGACGATATTATACAGCTGGAAAAAAAAGAGCCTTTCTATATCAGGTGCATTTCAACTGAAATTTGGATGTAACCGAGTTAAAAAAAGTGAAAAAATTTCTCACATAATAAATTTCAGTATATGTTATCTGTTTCAAGATTCTTAGATATAAAAAATTTGACAACATTATTCGAAAGTAAATCATTTACTAATTCGCAGATTTCCCTTCGGACTGAAGAGGACAACTGTGATACCGAAAATGCAAATGTTAATAGTAATGAAAATTGATAAAATCCTATATTCTGAGAAAGTAGAATAGAGAATGGTTTTTTCTTGCCTTAATTACACCCGTGACTTGATTTGTGCTTTTTTAATTAATCTTGCTCAATCAATATTTTTGTTTAAAATTTTTGACATCTTTCTTCCGAGTAATCAAAACAGAGATTTAAACATTTCAAGCAGAAATTTTAGAAGTACTTACGATGAATGAAGTTGTACAACACAGAACTGAAACAAAATGAAATATAATACTGAAGAAGTAATTAGCTATAACTTAGCTTTATTTTGATTCATTTGCAAGTTCTATCAAAAAAATCAAAGGTATTTAGATAATATTGTTTTATTTTGAGCATTTTTAAAGCTTTTAATTCATCAGAGGCATGATTCGCTAATTCATTAGAGATGCAATTTTATGAACTACAAGAGAGCGCAATGTTTGCATTTTTAATGCAAATTAGTAACGTGAAATACAGCGGAAAAAAAAATCGAGACAAATAATTTAAGCAAAAATAAATACAGAAATTAGGAGCTTAATTTATCTAGAATTTTCAGTAAGACAATATTTTATTATTCTGAAAAACTGTTTAAAAGAAAAGCGATTCAGAATAAAATGCAAATTCAACATTATTTAAAAATAAAAATTTTATGAAAAATGATTAAAAATAGGCTTTCATTACTGAAACCTGCTTTTAAGAGTTTTCTATAGCAGAGGAGAGGAAGGAAATAACATCAAGATTACCATCGAAAATTATTTTTATGATTACAGAACAACATCGAGAAGACTTAGGTTAATCTAACTAGCAATCCAGTTAAAGCAAGTATGAATAATAAAATGAAAAAGCAAGCTGATTGAGTATGATTTGGTTTAATTTTGTTGAATTCTTCCAAAAAGCAACAAAAAGAATTACATAACTGATTTTACGACTTCTTAAAAAATACCGAAGCAATCATTGAATTAACAAAAATATTCTCATAAAATGCCATGTTTGTCTTTATTTTTTAAAAAAAAATCAATTTATTGTATCAAAATATTGCAGTTAATTGCACTTTAGAGTATAATTAATCAAGGTACAGGTGTATCCTTGATCTATCCAGTACTAATGCATTTAAATGTTTTTAATACTTGAACTTTGGAAGAACATAAACATAAATGAGGAATATTTACGATCTTTAATATTTTATATGTAATGCTTAGTGTTTAACTCAACTTTTAGGATAATACGACAACTTAATTACTTTGAGCATTGATTGTTTTCACTCTTCCATAAAGCCTTCACTTCTCAAAGTTTTAAAAAAAAACAAACTGCGGAAAATAATATGATCTAATCTGAGCAATATTGAGCAGAAAATTATAATACGTCGCATGCTGTATCTAAGATCAAATTTATATACCATTAAACTTTATTTTCCTAAGTTCATTTATAAAACTTCGGAAATTTTTTTCTTCCTTAAAACAGTTTAGAGTTAAAAATTTTAATATATTTCTTCATTGTTCAACAAGGGGACTCATAGAAAAAATTTTTCCGAATTTTATGATAGCTTAATGAACCAATGTTCGGATTGAAAGATCCTATACAATTTGTGAAATTCATCATTCTTCCATAATTGAACAAATTCATTTTCTCCTTATTTCTTATCTCTAGAAAACGCTCTAGAAGATTTTAGAAGACGATTTTCATGTATCTAACTAGAAGAAAATTATTAAACAACAAGTTTCGACGATTACCACCATTACTTCTAAACAGTGAAAAAAGATTGTAGGAGAAAATTAAAAGGAGCCTTGTATGACAAAAGCCAAAACTTACGGCTCCGCCACCAGCAACTTCCAAAGCGGTCGCGAATCGAAAATCACGAATTCGGAACAGTTTAGCAACGATTCCATTAACTAAATGACGATTAAAATTTGGATACGGATCGGAATAGTCGAATTTCAAATGTGGATTTCTGGAAAAAATCAGAAGAATAAAACTTGAAAAACAGTATAAAAACTCTTTAGATGATAACTTTAAATAATAATTGGTTACAAGGAGCATTCACCATATACAAAATTACCCAAAGCTTGACCTTTGATATACAAAAGGAAAAGCTTCATCGTCGAAAACATATATTATAAAAAAAAGGCAGTGTGATCCTAATTAAAGGACAAATATTTATAAAACATTAATACCGAGCTTCAAAATCCATTACAGCATCAGCCAAAACATTGCGTTCTGCAATAAGTGTTCGACGTTCGTTGGAAATTTGAAGCTCAGTTTCTTCATTAAAATTTAGTTCATTTAATTTAGCCTAAATATTAAAAACATTAGAACTATGAGAGAGTGAGATGGTATATTAATATTGATCCAAATTTAAGTCGAAAGTTAGCTACATTTACACAGTAAAACAATTATATTCTTTAAAAATCATAAATATAAATCAGATTAATCAGGCACATCTCTGACATTGCATTAACTAGGACTGATTAATATCAAGCACTGAGAAAGAAAATTTTTAAAAGTTAATTATGACAAAATTATTAAAATTTCAACATATATTATGACACATAGGTATTTTGACACATAGTAACATTTCTTCCATCTTCAAAAGTTATAAAGTATTTTAACATTACCTCTATATGCCACACTTGTTGCTCTAGATTTGATCGCTTACGCTCTTCCGAATCAGTTTGACTAGTAACAGCATTTAGTTCGCCTTTCTTCTTCACCAGTAATGGTTCTAGCTGTTTTAACCTAAAAATCTGCATATGTATTGATAATACTATATTAAAAAAAATGTATTTACATATAGAATCATACTGAATGATAATGTTCTTAATAATGATAACACACTACCTTATACGACTGCAGTTCACATGAAACTTTTGTCGTTTCAAATGCTTAAAATACAACAAGATCCTTTAAATTTTATTATTCATCTAAGAAAAAGAACACATAATTTCGACTATCGTAAAGACTTGCCTCATCTGAGCCGTTTTTATTTTCGTTTCCAATGCACTCAATGCGCTTCGTTGTGCTGCAAAGCGCACATAAACTTACTACATATAAACTGCACATAAATGTATTACTTATCCAGCTAATGTTCAACCTGCACTAACCAAAATAAAAAAATTAAGACAGATGAAGCTCTAACGCCAATTCAACTTTGTTCATTACCACAATAATTAAAGATATTTTAATCTTAAGGCGAAAGATGGCAGTTTTATAAACTGCAAATTATTCTTAAGGCACAAAAGATAAAATGTGAGATGGTACGGTTGGCAATTTTTGAATAGTACAAAGTCCAACTACTAGCAAGTTAACATAAGAAAAATGTTAGAGCAGACCTGTTAGCTGAGCATCTAAAGTGACAGCACATCCGTCCTCATCAGTAATCATGCCTTTCGCCAACGCTTCCATTTTCCTCCGTGCGCGTTTTACCGCTTCCTCTGCGTCTTTGCCACGCTTTTCTTCGCCACCAATTTCAGTTTCAAGTCTCTTCAGTTCCAGGCATTTCTTTCCTAATTCACTCTTGTCCTGAAGAAATAACCCTCATTTGATAAGCTAATTCAGTGATAAAAAAGTTTTTCTTGAGACTATATTTGCTCCATGCATTACATAACGTACTGAATTTGTAAATATTGCAAAAAAATCCCAATGACAGATATCACATTATCTGTTGACTTTGAACGAAATTCTTTTGAAATCAAAAGACCATTTAATTCGCTTTATCAAAAATTCTAACCGACTGAATACTTTTAGTTTTGCGATCAATAGCAGTTCTTGTTTCTTTTCCTTTATCACGCATACCATCATGATTTGCCTCTGCTGCTGTTAATGCTGCCATTGTACTTTTAATACGGTCTTCAATTTCCTTCCTTTCTCTGCCAGTTTTCTATCGGAAAATATTTCTTAATTTGCTGAATTTCAGCGGATTGTTGGCTCTTCTCAAGAACTTTAAACTAACTTCAACAAACATGGATATTTACAATACAGTGGAGCGTTTATGAACATGCCTCAGTTTCCATGAAACTTTGAGCTTTTTGACTTTTTAAACTTCCTATATTTACCAGAATCCAAAGCAAAAAATATTCACATTATTCTTATTATCTTCGAGTTCTTTAAGACGAAGTTCTTTCCGATCCAACTCTTCTTTCGTGTCATAAATGACTTTGTCAATTTCACGAATTTGATTTTTTACGTTAGCAATATCATCTTGTAAAGTATGGCTATGAGTCTAAAAATATTGATGTGCTGCAACGATAAATAAAAAATTATTGCATACTCTTTTAAACTAAAAAAATGTGATATTCAAAAAACGAGCCTCCTCTGTACTTTATTACTATTTTTATTCCGTGTTCAGACTTGGGCTTTTTAAAGCAAATCTCGAACTTTTATATGTGATCAGTACTCACCAGTGAACTCATGAAATCAAATGCGATGAGTTTTCGTTGAAGTGCTTCCAACTCTCGACCAATTTTCTGATACTCGAGGAAATTACTACGATCCCTTTTCAATTTCTCCACTTGTGGAAGAATATCTTCCTCCATCAGCTAGAAAAAAAAATTTCTTCGAAGATATTTGAAAACAAAATAGTTTCTTAAAAAAAAGAACTAATTGGCATTGAATATAAAAACTTCGAGAGCAATTAATTAAGTTTAACATGATATTTTGAAAGAATTCGATAAAAATGATCGATAGTTCATATAAAACTGAACCTGGCAGCTTATATTGGCATTCTTAAAAATACCTGTTTGATTTCAGCCATTTTCCCCTCCTTTTTTTCTATTGTACGTACAGCGCTTTGCTTTTTTGCTTCATACATTCGCGTTCCTGCCGCTTCTTCAATCATTCCAACGATCTAAAAATACCCGCTTTAATAATTATGAGCATTAGCTTAGAATCTACTGAACTCTTCTAAGTATACATCATAATTTATGCCTCAGTCAGGATATCGGAGATTCAGATTTCATTTTTACGAACCTAAAAAGGTTGATGTTAATTAAAACTGAAGGAAAACAACCGACAAAAAACGCTGGCTAAATATTATTTTTTAATGATTTCTTATGTTATCAAAATAAAATCGGTGAACTATTCAAACCTCCATTGGCTTCATATTAAGAACTTTTGTAATTCGTCCTTGCATGATTAAGAAATGTGGATTGTTTACATTCAAGCCAACTGTCCGAAACATATCTGCAACTCTGCTATTTGTTGCTGCAGCACCATTGATGGTATATGTGTTTCGACCATTTATTACTATCTGCACTAAGAATGATTTAATCATAAGAAAAAGATGGATACAATTTAAACCAAAATAATTAGCACATCGATGGCTTATGTTTGGGTCCTAAGATAGGCTTGGAAGTAAGAGACGTAGCAGCTTAAGTTATTGAGAGATTATGAAACAAAGTGATCCGGATTCATTGTTACAAGCGAATAATCTAATAATCACTTTTATCTTTGAATTCTATGTCCCTCCCAAGAAAAAGATATGAACCATTATCTCCCTAGTTCTTTTGATATTCTGCAGACAAAAATAAACACATCTTTAATTTACTAAATGCTCAAAAGGTACGCTTTTAATATCAATTAACAAAGACTAAAAAGTTTTGAATTCTCCATATAAAATGTCCTGAAATTTAATTGTGAAGTTGTCGAGGATCAACAGGCAATGGTAATCCTTCTTGCGATTAAGGATCAAAAGTTTGTTAACATTTGGAATTTTAATGTTCATCGAACACTTTCTGAAGCAAACCTGTCGCCGAACGATAATTTCATCATATTTGTCGAAACCAATAGGACGATTAGATGTATCTGCGTTATCAAATGTAATTGTTACTGTAGCTTTGCTGATACCAGCCTGACCTTGCTTATAAACGAGATCTGAAAGCTGTGCAGCACGGACCTGTAACAACACTCCATTTGAACTACGGATCTTTGTTATATAACGAAATATATAACTTAAAGACCAAAAAAAATTTTACCGATTTTTTGTTCATTGGCTGTACAAATTGACAGTTTACACATTTATTTTTCTAAAAAGCTGTCAATTTCGGTTTAAATTAAATCCATTTTCATTAATTAAACATAAAATAACAGATAGAGTAACTGGATTATTTGACTTTTGATAGCTTGCTTCAAATTTTACCTTTCTAGTGCCGATGCATGTCTACTCCAAAAAAAAATTGTAAATAATAACGTATGATTTAATAGAGATTCAATTACCTGACTTAAATTGGAAATGCCAAGAACAAAACAAATAGCATCTAAAATATTCGATTTGCCCGAACCGTTTAAACCTGTAATCGCATTAAACTGCGCATCGAAGCCATCAATAATCTGTCGCTGTGCATATGATTTAAAGCCATCTATTTCGATTCGTTTTATACGCATTCCTGCAATTATCATTGTTACACTAAAACGAGTACATCTTCTGTCCTTATTTAACTCTATTATCCTCTCCACTACATAACTTAATCATCTTTGCACTTCCTCACTTTCTTCTACCCTCTTTTTTTGTATATGTCCTATTAATATCAATTAATTCGTAATTATTTAACCAGTACGCCGTAATAGCACGCCCCAATCATTTCGCTTACAAAACCGACCTAGGTAATCCGTGCTGAAATAAGGAGAAATCCTATCCTAATTATATTCGCGCCTTTTATTCCCATTTGGCATATGCAACCGTTAAATATCAAACTTCCAAAACGTGTTTGAAGTTGCTTATTGATTCCAATGTTTAACGAAAGGCATAAATAAAGTTAACTCGTCTTATGGGTTGATTATGTCCTCGAGAAATCAAATTTCGAAGTTCCGGATTACTATCTTTATTTAAAATGGATTCAAATCGTGTGTGTCGATACCACCGCATATCATAATGCTATTCCTTCTCCTCTTTTCTCTCTCTCACCTACCATTAAAAAACACTCTACTTTCAAACACTAAATTTCTCAACATTAAGTATCACCGAATAAAAAAATATATACTTATAAAGCTCCATGATTGGAAAAATGTTAAAAAATTTATATTAATTAATTTATGCTTAACTAAGTTAATTGGACAGACTGAAGACTTTTCCCATCATTTAACAATTAGTTTATGGATAAATTTTGGTAAGAATTGGTAATGAAATATAAGAAAAGTGAATGCAGATGAATTAACAATATAAATAAGTAAACAAGTATTTATAAACCGTAAGTGCACTCGTCAGTAATGTTCGCAAATCAGAAGGAATGTAGCAGTGGAGATTTTGGAGAAAATTCATTCGAACTTTTGATCGGTTGTTAGATTGTTAGATCTGTTAATAGAAATCATAGCTTACACAATTAACAACTTTTTGATTCCTATCCAATGTTGTAAAATGAAAAGCATGTCTCTTTTCATAATAAGCAATACAATTGAAGTGTAAGTGGAATTTCTTCGGTAACTATAAGATGCAATAAAATAGCTCTATAAGAGAGATGCGCCAAATATAATACATTATTGAGAAAATAACAATAGTTGATGTTGTGGTAGTGTAAAAACAATGTATGCTAAATTTATGGCGTCAAAAAATATAATAAATAAATCAGATAGACTCAATTATCTTGCTACCTCATTTCTTTATTTAATATAAATCTTATCATAAAACAGTTTGGGAAGGTGAAAGGAGAATGTATTGCTATGTATAATAAGGGGAAAATGAAAAATGAAAGCTTTAATATTGTAGAAACCTGAAGATATAAAATGAAAACATGGTGCTGAAAAATAATAATGCTGAAGTAGTTATAACTAATGGGCGTTTGAATGTTGCAGTTCTTTTAGAATGTTCTGATATTGTTGTATACAATGATGTACTGTGTAGTCCGTACATTCGTCTTCACATCTCAGCTAAGATCTTCACGTTGTAGCCTCCTTTTCATTTAAGAAAGATAAGCAAATCATCATTGAAATTTGAAATGTTGAAAAATTACTTAAAAAAAAATTACGCACTTTTTGCTAAAGTTACTGCTAAAAATTACAGCTACATAAAGTCAAGATAATCAATTTACATTTTATCTTGAAAACGAATCCCAGAAGTTTTTGCATAGTTTTATGTTTATTTCTGAGTAAATATTAATCAAAATAAATCATAAAACAGCACATTTAAATTCAAAATTTTAGACGAGAAAAAATTCAAAGAAATGATTCCTAAATCTTTTTGTGGAAGTTTTTTGATTAAATTTTTGAGTTTGATTCACAGACAAATTATTTACAAGGATTTGTTCCTTGAATGAAGTTGCTCGTTTATTTGAAGATTTGATTTGTGACACGAACCAACGTAATGCTTTATTAAGCAGAAGAGTTGATTAGCAGAAACCAGTGGAAAGGGTGATAGTATTTGAGAAGTGATTTGCGGATGACTTTGGTAGGATAACGCCGATCATAAAGTGATAGAGCAGGGAAAAGAGCTCGTAGAGTGGTGAACCGATACAACAAAAAGAATAAAGGTCATGGGATATATGAATTAATTGAAACAATTGAAATGAGAATTGTGTGGATGGTAAGTTCTTCATTATCCCTTAAAGATGATGATTAAATAAAAGTGAAGTGACAATAATTTGAGATAAAACAAAGCATAGGATTTGCTGTAACTGAGCATATCTATGCAGAGATTTCCCAAAATATAATTTCATCATCTATGGGTTTAACATTTTCCTTCTAAGTTACATTTGACTAATGATGGATAAATGATGAAATATGACAAATTATATGAAACGGCTTTTTGTGATGAAATGTGCTGACTAAAGATAACATTAAACTTTCTTAAGTTTATAACAAATGATGAATTGTTGAAAAGAATTTAAATACTCGGGTTTCCCGATAAATCAACGAAGTGTTCGTAAATATTAGTCATATTGGATCTATTTCATTCAATTTAAACTAACATTGTGAAAATTTTTATTACATTAAAATATTTTTGCTACATTTCAATTTCTTAACCTTTTCACCATACTAAGACACAGTTATAAATAGTATACATTTTACTCTCAAGATAACCTAGCAATTCTGCATGTACATAAATTTTCATGGAATGAGAAAAATTACTGATCATTTCATCAATGAATCAATTTTATGCAGTATTTTGTTTCCAGTCTCTTTTGTCAGATTGCCGCACATTATTTCCATATTGAAATCAAACAACACCCATTTCCTTCAATTTCATAACAAGTGATGGTACATCTTCGACGAAACTGCATGATTTTCGTAATTCAGGTTCCGTAACCTGAAAAGAATTAGAAAAAGATCAGCATTTCTGACCATTTTTCTCTATCCATTCGTTAAAGTGGTGGTTAAAACTTTTAAACGAAATTTCCGACTAGAAGAATAGAGAACCTCAAGAATCTCTGTTTGTTGAATAGTTTCAATCCCATAATCAGAAAGTTTTTTCTTTTCTAAAGGCTTATTTTTTGCTTTCATAATATTTGGTAGCGTGGCATATCTTGGTTCGTTCAACCTTAGATCAGCACTTATCACTGCTGGCGTTTTTATTCTTATCGATTCTCGACCTCCATCTACTTCTCTAAAACACTGAATTGACATAAGGTTATTGTGACTTGTTACATAAAAATACATAGAAAGAAACTAGAAAAATTGTTCTTAAATTCGGCTCATCACTAATTAATGATCTGTTTTTACTTGTCGATTCGACCCTCTCTTTACGTAAGCATATCACCTTTTTTGAATAAATTTCTATGATTACTGGAGACTCTCATGTTGCTTAAGATCGATTCCTTATTTCGAAGTTTATTGATAAAAATGATAAAGTGAGAGAAAAAAGAAAGAAATCTTAGATAAATGCTATGTATGAGATCAAAGTCATGTATATGCTTATCTTTAAGAAATTCCGTGGCTTAAATTATGTTTCTGAGCAATGAAGTGTGAATGAAATCAGTGATAGTAAATTACGAAACATTGCGAAACACTAAACCACCAACCATAAAATCATGTGTTCCGTATACAATGATTTGTGCATACTATCAAAGGCCCGAATTTATCTTCAAACACGGTGCTTCAAGAAATTAAAATTTATCTTTGTCTATTTAACGCAAATTATTATCGGAAGAATATGAATTTAAGAATCATTTGTGAATTAGTCTGTAACTAAGTGCCAAACTTACCGTGTAACGATGAATGTCTTATCGCTTTCTTGTTCGACCACGCTAGCATACATTGCTTGTGGCCAATTTAATAAACTAGC
Organism: Cruorifilaria tuberocauda; assembly: GCA_013365365.1. Classification (NCBI taxonomy): domain Eukaryota; kingdom Metazoa; phylum Nematoda; class Chromadorea; order Rhabditida; family Onchocercidae; genus Cruorifilaria; species Cruorifilaria tuberocauda. The sequence goes on from JABVXU010000476.1 coordinate 36,195, forward strand.
AAGAAGCTGAGCTGTTTGTCCGTAATCATCATCGATTGCTTGTTTTCCAAGGAATACCAAATCCGGTTTTTCATCCTCAGCTATTCTTCTTAGTATCTGAATAGTGATCAGCAATTACTCACTATTCTTTCTTATCCCTTTTTATTGCCCTCAATAATCTTTCCGGAAATTGAGTTACATAATTTTCTCATTAATTTCATGCTAGGATTCATGTTGGAACTTTTTGTTCATGTAATTTGCTTTTCTTTTTTTCCTATAATTAAGAATTTATTAACTTTCGCTACAAGCAAAGGTTCAATTTTTTCAGCAGTGGCTTCTTCTACTTCAACATGTATGGCTCGATCTGCACCTTTCGCTAATGCTGTACGCAGCGTTTCCTAAAAACTTTGCATGTAAATGATATGAATGCAATGTGAATTAGCATGAAATTTTATATGTGAAGACTTATTCGGAATTCAAGCAGAAAGCTGAGCAGGGTAAATTAGATCCAGTTTTCTCTTGTATAAACAGTGCTAGTTGAATGAAAAGCATAAATTTCGAAGTTGTTTTTCAAAAATCCGAAATGAAAATTTTCATAACTCCAGTCTTTATAATGAGTAATTCTAGATTATTTAAATTTCAAAAAAATGACAAAAGAGAGAATGAACCTGTGATTTCGAGGATCCAAGTGAAACAGCTACAACTTCTTTAACAATTTGCTTTTCTTTCAAACGTACTGCTTCTTCTAAGGCAATTTCATCGAAAGGGTTCATTGAATGCTGCACATTCTCTTTCATCACACCCGTTTTATCCGGTTTTATCCTTATTTTTATCGCATAATCGATCACTCGTTTAACAGCTACCAATGCTCGCATCGTTTTCATTAGCACTAAAACATATTGCAATATAATTTGAACCTTTAGAATTGGGAACATTGGACGATTCTTGGAAATTTTCCATTCTGATTAAGGTAAGAAGAGAAACAAGGGCTGAAAAATATTCCATTAACTATATGACAGATTAAATTTTAAATATCACCAAAGAAAGATTTTAATTAAAAGAAATAAAATAATTAGATCACATTTGCTGTGAAAAAGATATCCAGCATGGTCAAAGTCCATCACTACATTCCTCGTGTGTAATTGAATATCTTCCACTTGAAACAACAAAATTAAAGTCTTGAATATCCTCCTTTTTCTCTCTCTGTCTCTCTTTCTCAATACCAATTTCTCTTGCTCCGTCAACCTATCTCAATTATCGCAACTTGTGACGATGAAACACTGAGTACTCTTCCGATTTTTCTAATGTTTTTTTCATATGTCTGTCGGATATATATATATATATTTTTTCCACTGACTTGATCACATGCCAGATTTGCAAGGCTTACATTTATCGAACTATTTTCCGTTCCGTTTTCCATCTGATATTTCTTCCTAGTGTTTGGATATGTACATATCCTGTTAAATATTTTTCTCTAATAAGTATTATCAGCGTTGCTGCAAGGACAATATATTTGAGAAGCAGTTGCAGTGAAGAAGGATTCTTCTCAACTTCAGGAACGCGTTTATGCTTTCCATAAGTGAATGCATACGATGGACGGGTATTACGATTTTCGAAATTTGGTTGCATGCTGTTGGATTACTTATTTTTTCCGTTCTTATTGTAAGTGAGTCCCATATTCTTTTGAATAATATCGAAAAAGATGGATCAGGAGTATTTCCATCTCAAATTAATCAAATTAAACACTGTAAGAAATATTTTTTTTGTCTGAAAATGGAAGGAAGAAACCAAACTAAAGCTACTGCAATAAAAATGTTGATAAATTTACTGATTAATCTACAGATTAGAAACTTTGCTAGTACTCTTCCTTCTTTATAATTTATCGCAGTATTTTAGGGTAGCTTTATATAATCTGCAGGTGATGAAAATCGAGATTTACTCGAGTCTGACCTATTGGCATGTGTTTACGCCGTTGTTTATCGTCACTGCACTCAACTTATATTTCCTGTTCATCGTCCTTGTACGAGCAATAGTAGAGGAGAAGCAATGCAAAGATCCCATTTTGAAGTATTTTTTTATCTTGTTTATTTTTCAGTTATCCGGCAACCGATTGCTTTTTTTTAGGTTAAGATTTCTTGGTAGGTTGATAGAAAGAGGAGCGCTGGTAATTAAAAATTATTGTTCAAAAAAGAAGTCTTGCCTTACGTGAAATTACTGTAGTTAACTTAATTGAAGAATTCTGTCATTCACATTTGTTGGGGAGATAGAAATTTCTGATATTTTCAAAAATGATTCTAATTAGTAAATTCAAATAGCTCTCTTATAATCAACTATTCATAGAACTGTTTGGAATTTCAGGCATGCATTTGGCTGGGTAAGACTTGTTATGATTGGGATATTTGAAGCGTTGTTATGTTACAAGGTGAATGGTGACTTAGAGGATGGACAGGTCGCAGTTCAGTCTTCATATGGCATTGTTTTCTTGCCTATATGGGTGCTAATGGCTGTGTTATGTTTCCAAGCATTTCGTTTGTTATGACAGTTTGTTTCTTTTGAATTTCTATGAATGGCTATTGTTCTGATGCATAACATTATAATTGGAAAACAAATAGAAATGATAGTTATTTAAAAGAGGGGTAAATATTGATCAGAATTAGAACATGACAGTATTAAAATAAGGAAAGTAATGCCTGATTTATTTTCGCATTAATAAATGAAATGTTGATCCACATATGATTTATATATTCAGCAATGATATACATTCAGCTGTATATTCAGCTATGTATTTAAATGCTGACAACAAGAACACAAAGGGAGCATTTAACAATGAGTTTTTCCATTACTTTTAGAATAAAAAGTTATAGAATTCTACTGTGCATGTCTAAGGTATTAAATAATTGCGCCGTCATATTACTCACTTCGACTTCGGATATTTTGTGAGTGTTTACAGTTTCAGTGATTTTACCTTGCTAAATTTGTTGTTTTTTACAGATGAATTATGCCTGTTCAAACCTGCTTCTGAATTAATATACTACTCAACTCGTTTTTTATGGTATATATTTATTCTGAATTTTCCATCACAATGACATTAAGTACATAATGACGAAATAAGATTTCTTTTCTTTTTTCACCACAAGCTCTTTGCTGCATAGCTTAAAGCAAAAAAAAATTATTGATCCAACATAATCGTATTCTGCTATACTAAGTTTTAAATCCAAAACTTTCTATAAGTAAAAATCTTAAACGTTTTAGAAGGCAAAATATTTCAGATCTGAGAATAAAACAGAATAACATAAGTTCAATCGCCCTCATCGCATGTGTCACAGTCTAAATATTCACCGCTGATAAACGAATCATGGCTTATCTGCTGTATTACATATGGAAGGTTATCTCTCCAAGCTTGGCGCTCCCGATCTTCCCTATTCATGTCTGATAGAGGCACTTTTGCCTAAAAGTGTATTGATTGAGTGGCATAAGACTAAGGGAATCAATCCAGTTATCAGCATTTTTCGAAAATATTAACAGCGATTAAGATTCCAATCTTTTCTCAGCCCAATGCTTTTTCCTTTAGAAATTGTTTGGTCATAAACTTACTTTTTCATCTTCCTTAATCCGGACAAGCTTTTCGTTAACCTGGAAACATTCGTGTTTCTCACGCAAAAATTTTTTTTGGATCATTTTTTACCCAAAAATATGTTTCGATTTTGTAAAGCTGAACTTTTGAAAATTGTACATGAAAGGAATGGCAGGCCTTGCCAATCTTAATTTGTCGACAGTTAAAAAATAAAGCATGCTAGGAAACAAAAGAAAAGAATATACCCTTAACTCAGATCTATCTCCTAACATTTTTATAACAATTCTCGCAATGTTTTTGGAATCATCGAGTCCGGAATGTTGGCGACCTTCGAATTTCATATTGAGGAATGTCAACATCTCATTTAGATTAATTTTTTGCGTCAAATGCTCTAGAAATTTCATTATTAGTGTTTGCTTCATGGACCGGGACGAAGGTTAAGTTAGCTTCATTTAAAAAGACGATAATGAATAAGCAAGCAAGTAATGTTCATAATGAAATTAATTAACGTTACTTTTATAGTATCTATTTGTGAACGACCTTCGAATGTTGATGTAAAAGCGAAAATCATGAGGGACGGTACTTAATTTACTCTGCAACATATAAAATGGGATTAATGTATGACGAAATATTTCATCAAGACTTTTAAACTTGAAATTGATCAACAAGAAATGTGTTAGGACAAATATCGTACCTGAATGCATTGCATTTGAAAAAATTTAGCGATATCCCACGGCCTAAATATATCGATAATAAGTGAGAAAAAAGAGTAAACACAGAACAAAATCAATATATTAACATCAATCTTTGTAATCATATGGTGATTAATGAGTTATATGTATTTCAGAATTTTCTTCCACGTCCTAATTTACTAAAAAGATTTAAACATATGAACAAACCCATCAGTTACAAAGGCGTAGCGGACATCTTTCTGTCCTAAACGATGTAATTGCATCCAGGCTCGAAAGGAATCCAGAACATCAGTGAATGGTAAAGATTTGTCAACCATTTCTTGAGTAACACCCGTAAACGTGGAACAAAATTCACTAAGTTGCGGATTCACTACCGGTCGTACGTATGAATGGAAAATATCGATCTGGAAGACAGTTCTTCGAGATTGAAACATAGCGAAATAGAAC
>JABVXU010000477.1:0-40862 GCA_013365365.1 Cruorifilaria tuberocauda
ATCATCGAGAATCCGGTTGTATTGAATTCCATTAACTGTAACATATTGTATGATTGAAATGAGTATCCTAGTTATTTATACTCTCAACTGTTTCTCGTATTGTCTTCCGGATTAAAAGACACCAAAATGTCAATGCAATTCATCTGAAGTTTTTAATCCTTTTTTAAGAAAACATAAGGTTCATTCATGAATGCTGTTGTGAGGAAAACATTCCAACCTGTTTCGTCGTAAGAGAATATGTTAAGTTATCGAAAAGATCCATTTTTCGGGCTAGTTCCGGATCAAATTCTGTCACATTTTCTTTAGTAAAAAACAACGGTTGACCATCAATTCCGCGTGGCATTGATTTATAAGCTGGTGGGATCCAATCCAATTCTTCGTTTTGCTAAACATATTTCAAAAAATATTCACGTCAATTTGGTAACTGAATATTTCTGGAAAAAAAAAAACATCATAAGAAAGATAGGTATTGATACGAACCTTTAATTTGTGTATTGCATCAGTTGTACCGGAAGCTTCCATAATAAAGTTCAGCCATTGATCGTAATCTTTATTACCGACAATTTTCATTAATTCCGGAATACTAGTTAGTGCTTCTAAGCCTTTTCCTTTATCATGCATGCTGAACAGCGACGGAGATAATATGCTAATCTGAAAAACTTTTTCATCTTATTTTTTTTCAAATCAGTGAAATAAATTGTTCCAGAATGAGAAATTGCAAATAGTTATTTGAAGAATATGAATTGTTCGAGACATTAATATTAATTCTCTGATTTATTGTACTAGATTTGATAAATTATAAGCCTACCTGATTTTCAGCATCATCAGGTGTCATTGATAATATTCGTGGTGAACCAAATCTGAGTGTTTTATTTTCCAATTCGGTACCATTGGCACCATTAAGAACCATTGCAAGTTTAACTGCTCGTTGAAAGAGTCGAATGACTTCTAGGGTTTTCTTCGTTTTCATATTAGTTTTATCCAAACCTTGCAAGACGTGATCTGGTATGTGTAATTCTTTTGCGAGACGTTTTTCATCCTTAAAGAATAAGCTTTCATTAATAAATTCCCTACAGAACAAAGAAGCAAGAAATCAGAATTATCGATCATCCCAGAATATCTTCGAAGTGCTCACCGGCGTTAACTTCGGTTTCACATTTTTGACAAACTGATTCTGTGAAAATCGTTGCTGCAACTGATTAGCGAAGTCTTTCCTTTCTTTTTCTCGTCGTTTCAGACTTTCGATATCGTACATCATCTTTTTCCATCTGAATTACTATTTTCTTTGATTTGAGAAATGAACTGGATTCGCAATATACTGTACAGTTTCATTTTGTAAATAATATTCAGAACTCGCTAATCGCAATTTCATTAAAGAAATTATTTTAAAGCTGAAAACGAACGATAAATTGGGATCCTTATTTTTGATAACTCTTGTCATCTTCGATAAGTATTTGCCGAGAATACCGAAGGGTGTCAAGTGTTCATATTCAGTATGTAGTTTATAATTGTGTCGATTGATAACACTTCGTCGTGTTCGATATTCCACCTGTTTCCTCTCCTTACTTTGCTCTGTATCAATTTGATGCGATTCAGATTGGATTAGAGTATCAGTTGTGTTCCTTTGCCTTCCATCCAATAATTTTTGTAGCTTTTGTAGATGAGAAACTGCATATTAAATCATCAAATGCTTTTTAATCACGAGTCAATTTAAGTAATTAATTAACACTTTAAAGGTTAAATAGAGTCTAGCCGAGAATGGAATGTCTTAGAGTTTCAGAGTTGTGAGTGAGTGATGGATTCAGGTATTTCCATTAATTTATTAAATTTTCAATATTCAAAGTATCATTTCCTGCGAGAGAAGCAGAAATGTCCTAAGGCACGAGAAAGATGTTACTTCTTTTAGGGTTCATTAGTGTCGGTTTTGCATCAATGGCTCCAACTAAACAATGCGCTTGCTCATAAATATCCTCAGCATTTTGTGAACACTTTTGCAGTCTATTCCGTTCATACTCGTTCAATTTATTTAACCTGAAATGGCCCTTTCAATTTCGGAAGTTAATATTGATATTCGAAGGAGAATATGATAATCACTGATAACCATCAGTGTTCCTTCATGTGAAGAGACTGACTGTTGGGTGGCGATACAGGCCATGATACTGCTGATTCCTTGATGATTCCATCGTTCAATTAATTGAATTGCCGCTTCCTTCGATATTGGTATGATTAGCTTTTTACCGTCATAATATTGAGCACCGGGCATCGTTTCTCGCGTGTATTTGATAGAACTTGAAACCGATCCAATGGTGATACCTGAACAGGTGAATTGATATTTCACTATGTCAATGAACAGGTGGTTCAAATGCTAGAAGCTCAAGCAAACTTCAACTTACAAGTCATCCATAGCGCAACTGATGTCGCTGTATTTCCCCTATAATATCTCATTGGATGATAGGTGGAATTTTACGTGCAGTATGAAGAGTGCAGTTTTAAGAGACACTATCTGTAAAATTAATGAAAAGTGAACAATTGAGATTTCGTTTTAGGATTGATTTGCAATCGTTCGAGTAAGGAAGTTCAATTCCTGGAATGATAAACGTAAAGGATTGAAGTCTTCGAATCAGCTTCAAATACCAGGTAGAATAGTCATCATAGAACTTTTAGGACTGTTTGAAATTTATTCTATGTAATCTAAGTCTATGAGATTATCTTACTTATGAATTTCATTTCTTGAACAGGTTTCATCGACTTCAAGACATTTCTAAATACTTTTTAGTTTATGTTAAATAAACATTACAATATGATAATGAATGTGGAAAGAGCAGACTACCGCGTCCATTCTTTCTGAAGGCTAATTACTATCAAAGGAATATTATTCGGAATCCGGAAAATGTATTTCCGAAGTTGATGCTGAGGTGCATTTCTTCTGAGATGTCTGAGATGGAGGATTGAATTCTAATCAGGTCGAAGCTGATCTTTAAAAGAACAACGTCAAACTCGTCTTCTCAATTTTAATTTGGAAAAACTAAACTTTTTCTTGAAACTGTTTTGTCAACAATAGGCGTTTCATTAATACTCCCCAAATTTTTTTTTAATAACATATCATCATGACTGTCACCTGGTGTTACAATTCGAATTACAATTAGGGCAATAATGAAAAAGTGCAATTTTTTGTGGTTAAATTACAAAAAAAAAAAGAATTTATCAAGGAAAATTGGTTCATTTGTTTAATAATGTACTTCGATTAATCTAATGTCTTATTTTCAATTTTAAGTAATTTTCCGTCAATGTAAAAAAAAAACATTTCTAATCAAAAGTATGAAGTCTTATGTAAGTATTTAAAAAACAAACTTGAATTCTGTTCAATTTGAAATTGAAGTTGATTCCATCTTGATTAATGCTTCTCTTCCTGCTAATATCTGTACAGTAGTAGATGAGTTTTTACGATGATACTTCTTCGATCACATCAATTCTATCGTTCTTTTTTACAGTAGATACAATATTCAGTAAATACAGTAAGTATTCGAGTGTTGAATGCTTTGAAACAAGCGATGAAGGATCCCTTTTGTTACAGGAAAAGCTGATGACAGTGTATGTCGAACACATTCGTTTTCAAATTTTGAAATCAAAATTCGTATAGCAGATATTTTGAATGACATGTTGACCTTTGACACGAAAGAATGGAACTATCTTAAAGTATGAATCAAGTAATATAAATTAATATTAAAATACAGCCATCTCATTCACCATCAAAATATTATCGAAAGTGAAAGTAAACTTGATAATGATATGATTTCTATGATTGCTTGGTGATAAGCGATATGCTTTTCCTATATCGGTCCGGTGAATGCGATTGAAACAGTGCTTACCAATAAGCAGTATCATCCGAATTTTATATTTTAGGTTAAAAGTGTAATGAATTCGTTTATTTGATCGTTCGAATTCATTATCCTATCCTATCAGGAAATCATGTAACTATTGATTCCTATATCTCATTTACAAAAATAATCATTAAAGTAATCTCTTTATTATCATTATTGATTAATGTAATTAATAACAACGATAACTTGTAATAATGATACTCATGATTCTTAAGCTTTAAAAAAACTGTTTTTCTCTTTCAATGTTAACACACATTCCATTTCTTTCAAAAACGTTCATTTTTGACCTACAATCATAAATAAAACTCATCATTTCCAGGTCTGTTGATAACAAATTTAGTTTTTGAAAATTTAATATATTGACCTGTTTTTTTTTCTTTGTGACCACCGCTGTATTTCCAATATCATTTGTTGGTCAATTCGTTATCAGTTAAGATCGTTAAGATCAGCTTGTGTTTTAATCATACGTTTTGATTTAAACGATTAACCATTATAATGCTTATTATCGTAAAAGCTTATTTTAAATTATCAAAAGTTTATTACTACTCTATACTTTTTACTTTTACTGGTCAAATTAAAAGAAATAGAATGATTGAAGTGAAATTTGTATCATAAATTAAACTTGCAAATAAATTTCTGTAAATATTGCAAGTCCAACAATCAACTTATCTAACAATACCCATTTATGCGTTCTTGAAATTTCCAATTTTAGTTTTCAAGATATTTCCAAACTATTATCTCTTCATGGATTTTAAGCTTTTGGAAATTGTTTTTATAATTTCTTTCAGTTTGGGAATTTATAATGAAAAAGTATATTTCAAGTTTCAGTATACTGAAATACAAAGCAGCTGATTTGAGCTGTTAATTTAAGATTAAACTTCAAATTTTATTGAACAAAACAAAAAATTAACTCTAGAAAGATCGATAAGCTTGATTACAGTTTTTCAAACATTTTCATCCAATGAAATAAGAAATGCTCAACCTTGGATAGTACTTGCATTATGGCAACCACATTTTCTCCTCATCTGATACTTGATACAAAACTATTAAAAATCTCATGCCGAGATTATAATGTTAGCTGATAATATCATAAAATGGATAACAGTTATCATTTTTTTTTACAAAAAAAAAAAAACAAAAACATTGGTTTTTATGGTGATAAAATTAGTTCAAGATGACAAATTCATAAAAGTTGCAAAATTAGTAAATTCTTTTCTTTTGGAAAAACAAAGAAAAGAAGATGAAAAGAATTAAGAATGTAATTTTTTCATCGTAAAAAAAAATTCCAGTTTCAAATTCCACATTAAACTATTTTCGAGAAAGTAGTAGTCAATTTTTAAATTTAAAAAAAATTACAAAAATGAGATTATTGAAAGCTTATAAGTGCAATTTCTAAAATATTTTTATTTATTTTCAAGAATTAAATATTACACAGATTATATTTTAAAATAAAACGGGTGCACTTTACACAATTTATCAGATAAAGAATCGAAGAATATTTGATAGGAATTGACCGACTAACCTAAAGTGAATCGAATTTGAATTAAACTAAATTTTAAGACTTAAAAAAAAATCATAAACTTATTCCATACTGTTTACTTTTTGCATAACTCCACTCCTGCAAAAATCTTCTGCAAATTTTCAATTTGCATTATTTTAAATAAATCTGCAGGTATCATTATTGTTTGCAAGAAATTAAAAGATAAATTATTCGTGCAAAAGAAATAAATGCGGTTTAAATTGAGTTAATTTGAATTAAATTCAATAATGGATGTCCTGATGACATATTATCGAACTCATTATTGAAGTGAAAGCATTTTCGAAGTTTTTGATCAATCATTTCCTTCGAGTTTAGTCATTTTAATATCTCCGTTACATGATCCAAATTGACTTTTTCAGGTGAATTTTAAAAATTTAAAAATTATTTGAAAATTAGCAATTCAATTTTTGATTTAGCAAGAAATTCAATGACTCTGATGATTTGTGCAAAAAAGAATTCTTTCGTATAAAAGATAATATTTCATGATTATAAATTAAAATTAGCCGATAATGTTAGTAAAATAAAAATAAGATACAGCTGAAATAAAGTAAGATAAAGTAAAACAAAGCTATAATAATATTCTTTGATTAATTTATCATGAAATCTTTATAAATCCATTTTAAAAATAAAAAATTGAATTTGATCCTATTCTTCTAATCCGAATTTTATTAATTATTAGATGATGATATTATCACTTAAATAAACAATATATGTCAATTGCAAATATGCTACTTCATTCTCTCAAATGCATAATAGTGGGATGGAAGGAAAGTATTCATTGAAAATTTTGAGGTCAAAAGGGCAAGAAGTTTAAAGACTGCACTTCGTGAACTCAATATTTTTTTGCATTGCTCTCACTGCCACCCCTGAATAACTTCCATTTTCACTGACACAGAAGTAAATGCAGAAGAAAAATCCTTTCTTGAGAGGGAATTTATGAATTTGAGAATTCTTCTTCACGATATCATCAACTGTTCATTCTATAGTAATTAATTTATCAGAAGTTATCATCAATAATCAATTCTGCAAGTAATTCATTAGAAATTTTCTCAGTATAATTTAATTCGAAATTAATTCATTATTGACGAGATTATCGCAAAATTCTTTTTCAGTATTATTTCTTATTTTTCAAAATTACAATTACAATTTTACATTTTACAAAATTACAATTCTATGATCATCTTTATGGGAGAATTGATGAAAGGATTCAGTTCTTTCATTTAATTTAAAAAGAAACAATTAATGCGGAAAGTAGTATAGTCCTTGTGTTTCAAATTCGAATTATGAGATTCAGAAATCTTTTAAAACATCATAGATATTGAAAAGCAAAATTGAAAAAGCTTTTAAAACTTATGAAGATCAAAAAATACTGTCATCACTAAATCTTATCTCAAATATTTTCACTGAAATTAGAAATTTCAATATCTTTCTCCTGCAAAACAAGTCTTACTAAAAAAGTCATGTGTGATACATATTTAAAAATTTCAACTGATTTATTTTATCTCTAATAAAAATAAAACTTTACAAAAGGTTTACAAAAGGTAAGTCCCAAACTTTGCTACAGTTTACAACTTCATTATATACAAATACAAAGTTTACAATTCAAAATTTTTAATTTCATCTTAAATAAAACTGTAATTTTGGAACAATTACAATCACAGAAGTAGTAAAATATCGCGTAACATTTAGCATAATATACACAAGCTCTATAAGAAAAGCTCATCATATATCGATCGTTATATCAATTGCTCAAAATAAAATTTTCAGTGATTTAGGAAATATTTATAGATACGAAGTTTTATAAGAATTAGTTCATAATATAATTACATAGAAATTAATTAAGTTGGTTTATAAGAAACAGAATTAGAATTAGTTTTATAAGAAATATATAAAGTTATTTATACATAAGAAATTAGAGGATAAATAAATACATGAATAAATTAGCAAATAAAACAGAAGGATACAAGGAATTATAGTAATAATTATTCGAACACAAAGATTTATAATTTATGGTTTCGCTGTATTGCACGCATGAATTAATTAATGCAAATAAATAATAGCTTATTTTATAAAGGATATATATCAGATTGAAATATGCACCTTATCAACATGTAATCAACCTGGAATCATCATACAGATATCACGGATTGAAAAGAATTTGTACTGAAATTCAAAAAGCTACAATATCAATTTTTTTTAGGAAAAGATATATGAGTGATTAAAATTATGATCAAAAATCAATTTCACTTAATTAATTAGAAGTAGATAGCTAATAAGCATTTAGCACAGCAACATTTACTCCATCCATAACAGATCACCTAGTCATAAGGTATTCCCTTGAATCTAATTTGACGTTGATTTCAAATATTAGCTTTCTAGCTACATGGTATTGGTTAGAATCATTATGAGAGACAGAAAGAGAAGGAGAAGGAGAGGGAGAGAGAGAGAGAGAGGAAGTACAACGGAATATGAAACAAACAGATTTACGTGCCCTATCCATTGTCGAATGATTACATGAAATATCACGTTCACGTGAGAAGAAGAATTGCAAATAGCTAAACCAATGGGCCGCATTTATTCCGCAATTTTTAATTCTCTGACTTCGACGTTGTTTGTCGGTTTCATCGTCTAGGAGATTTCAATTTGAAATTGAATTCAGGATTGATGTCCACCGAGACATTAAAACTTTTACCGGTTGGAACAGAAGAAATAGTTAAAAAGATCGTTCAATTGGGTCCAACGAAATTCAGAAAAGTTTCACAGTATATATTGGAAAAAACACCGGATAGCACTGATCTCGCAAATGTATTGAGTACCAAGGAACGAGAAAGACTGCTCGGAGATTTACAGACTGATCCTGAATCAGAACTTGCTGTTTTCGTAAGTTTGTAGCTTTTTGAATTTGAAATTTTAGTTTTTCGAAATTCATTTACTATGAAAAGGATTTCATTGTCGATACTGGGAACTGAAAGTAATTCATTATGTAAAATAGTGTAAAATAGTTCTTTTAAAACAAAAAAGAGTTGACGGTAATTGATATTTTAAATTTTTGTAAATTTAGTTCGACGAATTCGTTTTAAAAAAAATTTTTTTTTGGAATTTTAGGTGTAAAGTAACAATTTTTTGTTCATTATTTACAGCTTTGAGTTTTTAAAATCCTTTATCGCTAATTTAAATTCTTTATTTTTATTTTGTATTTATTATCAATCGCGAACTTTCCATTTTAAGAAATTTTTAATCCTTTCTTTCATCTTTTAGAAATTTCCTAGATCCATTTCATTAATTAACGTCATGAATACTGCTATTGGTGTTACTTATTTGGGAAGCCAGCATTAGTACTAAATTATTTATGAGGGAAGAGATAAGAATTTTTTATTTTATGTGAAGTATTATTTTTTTATGAATTGTACTAAGAAAAGAAAAGATAGTATATAAAACAATTGATAAATTTCAGTTGACTTTGAACGAATTATGGAAAAACATTGCATACTGTCAGCCTAAGCTACAGCCATTGCTCGATAGTCTAATGGAAGTAAGTTTATGAAATTTCTTGCCCATTCTACATATCACTTCTCTGAATTAAGAGACGAACTAAGATCTAAGAATTTCATCCATTCTTGGAACAACTCCAGTATTTGTAGATTGGGTTTGATGCAGAAATGAGAAATGCCGTGGTAAAAGCCTGGTCGGAAAGCGGCTGGACAGTATCAGATCGATTGCGTAATATTTCATTTTCCGGACGTCCTAATGTTAGGAGTGTCGCATGGACGTTACGCATGAATATCGCAAGGTGGATAGTTTTTTGGATATTTGAAGTTTTTGACTTCTTTTTTTTCAATTCTCGAGGTAGCTAAATTACAAAGTAAATTAAATTCAACGTAAACATGCTATTGACTTGATGCTAAAATATTGCTCTTAAATCCTACTCCCATTTGATTTTCATAATTTAAATATTTGTTTCCCACAGAGGTTGAAATAATATCAAACTAATATTAATTTTCTGAGATGAAATTTAAGACATAGTGCAAAACCATTCTTGTTGTTTTATTCCGTTATTTTTCATGATAGAACCTTTTGTATTAGAACAAAGAAATAGTTTTTTGAAGTGAAACGAAATAATACATAAATGATCCAAAAAATAAATATATCCTTAACTGCAAGGTTACAGTTTTGTGAAGTCATTCATATCTGCACATTATATTTTTAGTAGCTACAATCCGGTGATGCGTACTGCAGAAGCAATATTACAGTTTGATACGGACCGGGGTTCAAAAATTATCGAATTGAGCAAAGGCAAACTTGTAGAATTTTATATGGTGTTGCAAGAAGTGCAGAAAAGTTTGGATGCTTTGCTTGAAAGGTAGCAAATATAGTTCTTTATGGTATTTTTCATGTTTATTTATCAAAATTTAGTTTGATTTTGTGGTGATGATTAGGTTCCCTGTCAATATGAGTTGGATTAAGTAAATTTGAATTTCATGGATAGATTTTCCTGATCAATAGAAGAATGCTTGATTAGTTTTTTGAAATAAAACTTTGGGTCTACTGATCTGCTAATTACTACTACCATAACTGTGTTATTGTTTTCGTTGTTCATGTAGTCCAAGAACTAAGCAGTAACTGAGATTATGATAATAAAGGATGATAATAAAGGTCCCTACATTTTTTGTTCCACTTGGTGACTTAATAGTGCCTTAATTTATGAACTATTATTGATCATTTGTGATGTATAAAGGTCTCATCTTTATTCAATGTAATTTCTTCATGTATTCTTGATGTCAAGCATAAAAATTGAATATTGTCCTGAATATTAATGTGATATGAATCGTAATATACTGAAATGTAAAGTGGGGTTGTAATATCTGCTTGATTCATTTTCTACCAAGCTCATAATCAGTCGCTGCAATTGGGATTACGGAAATTCATTTGTTCCTTTTGATACGGTACCAAAAGTTGGCGTATGGAAAATATGAAGTGTAACTAGAGTATAAGGCTATAAACAAAACTTTTTTTAAAGCCTCAAAATTATTCCACATGTTAATGCGTCGAATAATTTCTTACTTGGCTGAATAGAACGTTGTCTTAGTTGTGATGCAAGACTGCATAATTGTTTCAGTTCCAAAATCACAGCATGGATAAACTGCAATGCGTTTGCTTCTTATAACCGATTGAATTAAAGTGATTTATAAGCTTTTGAATCATGAACTTCTATATGACTTGAGTTGTAGATGAGGTAGAACGATCAAACTGACTTTTTTTTTTGAATTAAATTGCATTTCGGTTAGCTCAAGACATGTAAGACTGGTTTATCACAAAACAACAGTAAAAGAAATGAAAGTGGTGGAAGCATTGAAACTGCATATGCCAAGAACTAAGGCTTGCAGCTACTATTTCCTCAAAATTCAGTAAATTTAGTACTGATAAAAATGAGAAGTAATGAGGAAAGAACTAATCGATACGAAACCATTTAATAGCTCGATATTAATCCTGTGTTCGAAGTTCGAAACTTTTCGGAAAAAAATTGATCTAACATATACAGCTTATTAAAAGACAATTTGTTTGAGTATGAATGAATTGTTCGCAGGATTATTTTAGGCATTCACTGGGAGACACAATTTGCAAAGCACTATAAAACAATTTAAAGAAGACACTGTCAGAATAATATGACAATACTTCGATGGCAGTTCTGAAAATCGTTTTATCAGTTCAATATCACAGTTGGAAGGATAATTTATTTTCTCTATTCATATCATTAAAAAGTATTAAATTTAAAATAAAAAAAAGAACTGGACGAATTTAATTATTCATATTTTTAAGACTAATTCTTCGAATGATCCTCCACACTCTTTTACTCGAATGATTACTTATAAATACTTATTCCATTAAGTCTTGATATAACTATAAATTCTTTTTCCACTTTTCAAATATATACATAGAATCACTTAAAGTAACGGTTGCCATCGAAATATTTAATTGAAGGCAAAAAGAAAACCACGAAACAGTTTTTTAAAATGAACACATGCCAAAGGTTGCATTCTGCAGGTCTTTTAAAGATGAACAACAAGAAGAGACCATCTAAAATGTTCTTTCAGAAAGAACCCATCTAGAAATTTCTATACTTGTTATCATGATTGCTTGATTAAGTTTAAAGTAATTCATATATATTGTTCATTCGAGATGAGATTTGCCATCATATTATTAAATTTAAAACTTATTCAACTTTCCAAATTATTCAAAAAACATTTTAAACCTGCAACAATGCAAACTTTTGCAGTAAAAAGAACTAAGCTATCAGACACATTTAAAAGAGTTTTGTTGAGGTCTTGGCATCAACGAACCCTACTTCGTAATATATTCATAATCGAGATATTCTTCTGCATACTATTTTTCATTGAAAAAATAAAAGACGAAAAAGACGAAGAAGAAAGAATGACATTCAAAATAATATCAAAGTTGCGACATTTATTTGTAAAAAGAATGATCAGTACTTTTTGATGAGATCTAAAATTCCATCATTTCAAAGAATTCGTTAAATTTAAACATATCGTACAGAATCTATTTTTCTACTTTAACAATCATTAGAATAAAAAAATGAATGGGAGTTTCCAAGAAGGATACATTTGTAATTATTATTATCCAGCATGGAAAAGAATCATATAAAAAAATGGAAAGTTGAGCTTGAAAGGATAGAAAGATTAAAAAAAATTAATCATGGAAACTTCATTATTCTATCAGAATGATGATAACTGATTAATAATGGTTTAAAAAAAAACATGAAAAAGATCATATGCAGAGATGAAAAGATGTCCAAATTATGTGAAACCCCGACTTGGAATACATCATTGGAATCAATCAGCATTTAAGGCACCACGTGACGCTGCGGATCGTTGTGGCGAAGACCAAAAGTAATAAAATAGCACATTTGTGATATGACACCTTTTACAAGAACATTTGGCAAGAGAAAAAGACTTGAAAAAGATTATCAACTAATAAGCTAGGAAATGTAGCACTGCGTCATAAAGCTCATATAAATTAAGCGATGTGTTTGTATTAAAAACAATATACATCAATTTGATGCTCAGCTAATCACTTCTATGCATTTAAACAATTTGATTTAATTTAAGCAAATATGAAAATTCTCAAATCCATCCGATTTTTAAATATAATTTTCTCAAAGTCCAAGAAATATATGATGCAAATTCTATAGAATAGTTCAACGGTAGGATTTGAATCTTTCAGAAAATAATAAAAAATTGAAAATCGCTTATATTTATTTTTAGACAATTTATCTAAGTTTATTTTATTTTTACAGAAAAGCACAAATAAGATACCCCGTGTTCTTTTACTAGTTATTCAATAATAATAATAAGCACCTTTAAGTCATCAAATAAATTACTTAATTACTCAGCTTTACTATCTCTTACTCTGAAGTTTTAAACATCAATTGTGATTTTGAAATGTTAAAAGCACAAGAAATTACAGCAAATAGCAATAAGCGAAATAAGAATAAATTTCATATTGCTTAGAGTATAGAAATGATTATTAAAATTTCATAATTTAGATGCAATTTAAAGAAAAGTTTCGAGATATATAAAACTGTCTTGTGTAATCGATACAGCAATAATTTAGATTACAGGAAAAAAAGTAACAAATCGCGATTTGCCGACTACACAAGTTGAAAAGTATTTACAAAGAATGAACAAGCATTGCTTACAATTATAGAAAATATATTTTATAGAAGGATAAAATTTTACCAATTTTTAAATAATTAAAAATAATGATAAAATTTTACGGGAAATAAACTAATGTGAAACCGACATATATATGTACTCTATAATTACTACAAAAAATGACTAAAAATAGAAGTGTTTAAAAATTTTTTTCACAGACTAATTGATAATAGAAATTAAACTATCACAATAACACTCAAAAATTACATAAATGAAGAATGAAAAATGAAAGAGAACCTAAATTAAGAGAGAGAGAGAGAGAGATCTATTCGATTAAACGAATGACAAGTGTAGTTAGTGATTGGGATAATTTTTAAAAAATGCTTCAAACTACAATACTATATCTTCCAAACTGGAATTCCTATTTTTACAAATACAGAAATCATATTCGATATACTGCGATGAGTGCAAAAAGCAGAAGAGTGGTAAAGAATCAAACAACAAACCGCAAAATTTCTATAAATTTATTGAAGAAAATATATATCGGTTTGCAGTTCGCAGAAAAGAAGCGGAATTTCTATTTTTAACAAAAATTAAGCAGGCAAAATAGTTTTCACAGAAGATAACGAAATCAACAGTAAATTAATCTGCAAGATAAAAACGAATTGCTTTACCAAAATCATCTAATTCCATAAGTTTTATACGCTTCAAATGATATACCAATGCAAAATAAGAAAAAAAAAAGCAGAAAAAATGAAGAAATACTAGAAACGGTAAATCATTCAACTTAAGAAAAATAAAGTTATGAGGATATAAGCAAAAAAACAGATGACCAATAATTTTATGAATTTGCTATAAATTTTAGGTGAAAAAAATTTTTTTTTAAGCGTAAATGCAGGAATGCTACTATACCAGTTACTACAATACCACGAAACTAACCATTGTATTGTTAGCGTAAGCAAAACCATCCAACAATCATATCTTGAATTCATCTCATTTTCCGCGTTCTGCCAAAAACTGAAAAAAAAGAAATTTCCCTTTCAAATATTTCATGCCTGATGAAAACTTGGAAATTACCAATTTCAAGCTTCTTTTGCAAAACAGTAAGAAAGCATAGATCCAAAAATCAATCATTTTGAAACCAAATATTATTCTGTTGAAATAAATATACCCGATCACAAAATTTAATTAGCAATCGAAAGTCTGATTTTTTGAATTTTTTCGAATTATTCATATTTTCCAAATCTTTCTACTTGTCTTTTTCCTCTAAGCTTAAACTATTCTGCCCTTTGAAAATGTAATACGAGCAAGTAAGTGTAAAACAGATCATGATTCGACTTCGAAAATATTCACAATGATTAATGTGAACATTTAATTTAATTATAGCTTTTATCCAATCTTGAAGAGTGTCATTTATGATTTTCACTGTTGTCAAACTTACCATATACCACCAATTTCTTATCTATTTAACAGAAAATCCTATAAACACTCTAAAAAGGCTTTGAAAAATTTTGCTCTATCAACACCGACCGTGGAAAAGTAATACCTACAATATATAGTATAAAGAGAATAGCCAAATCACGATTCTATGAAATTTTATACAGAAACCAAACTGGCAAAAAATGACATTTAAATCATTTATATTCTTTAAATTGTATGAACAAGGTTTGTTCAGTACTTAAAATTTTAAGAATATTATAAAAATTTTTACAAACCGAAAGAAATAATATCACATTTGAGGGAAATTAAAAAATATACAAAGAAATAAACCGGCATGCAGTTATATTTCTACAAATGACCTGAAGAAAAGAGCGATAAAATAGGGAATAACACAAAGTTGAAACTCATCGAAACGTAATTAAAGAAATAGTGAGAAAGGCAGAAGAAACCTTAAGGTTATTCCAAACCTTAAGGAAATTCCAAAATAGTGAAATCGAAGTAATGGCACAGAAAGAAAAATGATTAAGCTAAAAGAATTTAAAGAAAAAAATTCCTTTTCCTAGAAGAATCAAAGTTCAGGACTTGACTGCAAAATATGAAATATCAGTTTTAAAATGTAGTTATATTACTGTAATTTTTCATCAAAATTTAAAAAAGCGAATATTAACCACCACAAAAAGAAAAATCAAAGTTCACCGAAAATGACGAAAACAACAAACAACAAATTGGCATATAGCGCTACAAACCGAAGAGAAAGAAGATACGGATGATGGTTCCGGAATTTTTGAGATCCGAGTCAAGATTGCGGTGATTGTTGTTGTTGTTGTAGACCAAGCGCATTGAATAAACGTGATTTTAAACCAGATGATGATTGTGATTGAGTCATACCACGATATGTTTGTGAAGCAGCACCAGAAGACACTAGCGAATCATCTGCATATGTACTAGTTGTTAACCCTGACTGATGGCCAGACACAGGCGGCTCATGCTGCAAATAATCAAAAACTATACACTACATTCATTAGAGCAGACAAAGCTTTTTTAGAAGGGGGGAAGCTCGAGGGAAAAAGAAACCGAAGCAAAATAAAATTATATCGAGAGAACATTCACAACACAACGGACAACGAAAATAAAAGATTGAGATTTTACTTCGATACACAAATGTTCGGAAACTATTTTCTTTTTTCAGTACTCTTCAAAAATAAGGAAGTGCATTAAAATAATAAAGAACAGTGGCAAAAAAGAGCAATATTGGACAATTTCCCAAATATTCAGATGCGAAATTTTCTTCAACTTAGGCGGCACCATAAACCAAAACTTATCATGCAAGAAATAGAAAACTGAAAAAAAAAATTTACTTCGCTCTGCAAACTTGTAAAGTTTTGAAATTTTTTAAAAATCAAAGAAAAAGAAATATTTGCATATAATAAAAAAATGACATCAAGTATGAAATGGTATATTCTAGAGATCGCAAACGTATGAAGGAAAACTTGAAGTCTTTGCCTACTGGTTTGCATTCTATGTCACCAGTAAATGGTGTTACTTATTGAAGTATACGGGTATTTCAATCTGCACTTCTAAAAAACTTAAAGTTAGTTCGACGAAAATAAAATTGGAGTGAAAAACCCAACTGAAACAGAGCTTACAGATATCATGCGATACATGTATCATCCAAATTAAGTCAACAAATGATTCTCAAACTTTCGAAAAGCAGCAAAGAATTTTTTCTCTTTCATATTTTCGGTATCCTTGAATAGCTTTATAAAGTAAGTTTCCTTTGTTGCAGTAATATGGTATTGAACGCCAAAAACACAGAAAAAACATCCAATCCAGCAAAAGCATACGCATACCATGAGAGAGAAAAATATTCATAAATTCAAGCGGTTTGAACAAACCTCAACACCACCATGAGGTGGTGATAAACCAGTTGTGTGTTCGGCAATCAGGCGAGCTACTTTTGCCTGATGAGCTGCATCCAAGCACTACAAAGCTTGACAAACAATCTACCCACTTTTAAATCGAATTTTACAATTTAAATTCGTTATGAAAAAGATAAGAATCGTAAAGACGAAGATAAATATGAGATGATTTGAAACTGCTAGTTACTAACCAGAAATCAATACAATTTTTGCACAAAGCTTAAAATATTACAAATGGAATGCAATTTGTCACAGCAACTAGAAGCATATAAAAAATTGAAGAATGAAAATAAAACTAATAATGCCCCTATGATTACTTGTTCTCCAGTAGTTAATATTTGAACGAATGGGGAAATTAAGAGACTGCATGAAACGCCAAGAGACAAAACCAAAAATAAATAATAGTTCAGACGTTACCTGTTTTTTGGCTCGCAATGCGGCATCTTCAAGAGTTTCCGCTGCTTCATACTTTCCTTGACGTCTATATAATGCTCCGAGATTCTTCAACGTAGTGGTCACTGTTGGACTGAAATGAGTTCCAAAGTTTAAAAATGAATACGAGAGTATACAAAAACAAGATGTTATGGAATTTTTAATGATATGATTTAATAGTATCACCTGTCAACTTTCGCAGCTTTATGCCAACCACCATATTCCTGATATGTGCTTGCATCGCCACTTCCTCCTTTATGCTTATTTTCTTCACGATCTTCAGCAATTTGCCAAATTGGCTTATTGTCATCCGCTACTTTCCCAAATTCACGTTCATGAGCTCGAGTCAAAATTTGCTTGTAGAGGATTTCAGCATCCTAAAAATTCTTTGAATTGAAACATTCATTAGAAGAAATGTTATTATGATCATAAAAAAGTAACTGAAAACTGTTTAAAGCAGGATATTTTTAAAAGGGACGAGGACTAAAAACTGGAGAAGTATAGCTAAGTATTAACAAAATTGAATGAAATTACTGTGATAAATAATCAAAAATGGTCAACATTCGTAAATCTAAAATGCAAAACTACCACAAAACATCATAATACTATTTCACTGAAATACACCGACTGCAAGGGTTTACAGCTAATACTGAAAGAGACTTGATCTGGAGAGGGATTTCAAGGAGCTGAAAAAATAATTAGATAGTTTGACTCAACGAGAATTTAACTAGTATAATTCAGTTAAACATGATGACTAATTTAGTATTGTTTCATAAAAGCCATGACCGAAATGCATTTTCATATGCAGGATAGAATACACTATATGAATCTAATATATGGAACAAAAAGTAAAGAAAAACGTTAGAAAGTTTCATTTCAAGTACCCCTCTAATCATTATGTAGATGAAAAATTAAGACAAAACTGCACTAAGAATGTAATGCAAAATTTTTAAGCTCAATGATTCAGAATCATTTACAAAAACAGGCAAAAAATCGCATTTTTTTCATAACTTGATTACTAAAAAATAAAAGCATAGACCATAGGTTAACATATACTCAAAGTAGTCTAAAATTTAGGAGAGAGACATAAATTTTTCCTTCCACACAGTAGCCCTTTCTTTGAAAAAAGGAAAAGTTAGCAAAATGCCAAATACGGAGTGTTGATTTTGGCAAAAATTACTGTGCTGAAAAAATAAACATACCGACAAGTAGTGAAAATAATGGAAATCTGGGAAGCAAACGTATCAATTTATAGATTACGATTGCATACCGAAATTTATCATTGGACCTTATACTAATGCTTCCCTACGTGGTCAAAGCAATTAAACAAAGTTTATACACTAATGTTATGATAACCATAAAAAGCAAGTTATGCATTTCTGTTTCAGGCTTCTATCATTCTAAAACACTACACTAATAATTTTAACCATAATTTGAAAAGGAAAACGATACCTTGTATTTTCCTTGTTTCAAGTAAGCTGATGAAAGATTGTTTTTCGTTTTTGCTACATTCGGATCGTCAGGACCTAATTTTGATTCATAGATTTCAAGTGCACGTTTGTAATACCGTTCAACTTCATCATATTTACCCTGGTTTTGGCAAAGCAAAGCAAGATTATTTAACTGCTTAGCAACATCCGGATGATCTACACCAAGAACCTGAAGAAATGCTAATTTACGGATTCTAAAAAGTATATTGTAGCACAACATACTAAGAAAATAAAATCTGGAAGTTCACAACCTTCATCAAACTTCATCAAGAAATAGCTGTTCCGTGATTTCTTAGTCAACCAAAAGTTCTTTAAATTTACTATGAAAATTCATGAATCTTTTCAAGAAAAAATTCGTGTTCCAGTTCCAAAACCAACATTTTCTCGGATTTCCAAGGCCCTTTTACAGAGTGGTTCCGCATCTTTATATTTGCCCCGTTTCCCATACAACACTGCCAAATTATTAAGTGTTGCTGCAACAGCGGGATGGTTTTCACCGAGACATTTTTCACGTATATGTAACGCTTCGTTTAACAAATTAGCTGCCTCTTTATATTTGTTTTGGTCACTAAAAATATATTGAATTATGAATTGTATATCATATGTTCAAATAATAAGAAATCAGCTATTCAAAACTTCTAACAACTATCCTGCATTTTCAAATTACTTCGGACATGGAGTTCTGTAAATGAATATTTTTCTTGGTGTCCTCTGGGAAATAATTGAAGTTTAGGTGAATAAACCACTCTTTCTTACTCTCAAAATCATAAAATAATCAAAAATACAATGCCGTCTCTTTTGACAATCCAAAAAGTACCGGTAAACAAGGGCTAAGATATTAAGCATTGTTGCGACATCTGGATGATCATGTCCACTGGTTTTTTCTAAATCTTCCAAAGCTTGCTTGCAAAGTGGTACTGCAACTTCATACCTTCCCTGCGATGCATATTGTATTACCTGCAGAATTATTAGTAAACCAATAGCTCTAAACTTCATTTCAAATATTCTGAATTAGTTTAAAATTCAAAAAAATTCTTTTTGTCTGAATTAGTCAAAAATTTCTACCAGATTGTGCAAAGTTCGAAGACGAGCTGGGATTTCATAGCCCGCAGATGCACTTGCTGCCATCGAATGAGCTGGTGTCGGATGTGCGAATTGTCCAGCCATGTGTCCTGAAACTCAGCTCATTATTCTGTCAGCGTCTTGACATTAGTTATATTACATCACTACAGGTCATAATAGTATGCGTAACTGAGAAATAGCGATTGAGACTATATTACATCGTTTTGAACAATGGTATGATACAACTAAGCATTGAACATAACTAAGCATTAACAAAGGCTATGTAGAAAAATGAAAAATTAGCTGATGTAACACAAGCAAATACAAAAAATATATAATACCACTTATTTCCTCGTCTTCTTCGGGACCAAAACCTAAGTCCTGAAGAGTGTTATCATTACGACTATCACTTTGATCCATAGTCTTGTCAATCTCCTGAAATCATCGTAGAGATTTAGAATATATTTCCGACATGTTGTTTTCTACTGAATAAAGATCCAAGGATTTCCCAAATTTAAAGGCTGGAATGTAGATGAGTGCTCTATAAATAGAAGTTTATTCATTGTTCAATATTTTGCTGTTTCAAAATTTCCTGTATCTTGCAATAATGAATAATGAATTTGCTTTAAGTAAATACTGAGAAAGCAATTTATCTTCAGTGTAAAAATCTATGAAAGTAATTGCTTATTTAAATAAAAGTTAGCTAAATAATTCGCTTGATAAATAATTTGCTGAACATCATAAGGACAAAAATAAATTTGGCAGATAGGTAAAAAAAAAGTTCAAGTGAGTAGGTTTTCTTTGCATATTATTCAAAGTAACCTGCTGATCATCGTATTTCTTAATCGAATTCATATATTCCAAGTGCTTTTTTTCCTCTTCTAACTGTGCCACTTGCTGCAATTTAATTGTTATCAAAAGTCTAATATAGGGAAATCACACACACAATGAAACAAATGAATTTTTCTTAGATATTGGACAGTCGCCAACAGACCTGTCCAGTGGCTTGCAACTTCTGCTGTGTCGAATTCAATTCATCTCGCAGCCATGCATTCTCTTGACAAAGTCTTCGCACTTGTGCTTTCAACTTCTGTTTCTCGGCTTCGACTGTTTGTAAATGACCAGCTAATGCCATCATAACCTAAATTACATCTAATGAGATGAAATTTGAATTTTTACGGGCGACCTCATTGCTGACAATATTAACAATGAATAAAGAAAATATATTCTTTTTTTCGGAAAAAATTATTCTAACTTGAGCTTCTTCGATACCCAAGCGTAATACTTCCAAATTCCTGTCCACAATATGTGTCTTTTCTTCAATAAGTGCTGATTCATCCGCATTCAATCCTTGAATACTACTTACCAATGTACCCTAAAATGGAAATCTATCGTTTAGAAATTCGTAAATCAACAGTCACTTTTAGAATATATCTTCGAAATATTTGTATAACTTACTTTAATCGATTCATGCTCATCCTTCAATGCTTCCAAACCTTGCACAACTGTACGTGTACTTTGTAAAATTTCTTCCTGTGATAGTGCTGTCATTCTGCCAATATCTTCGATTTTTTTCCTAAAAAAATCACATTCAAATTAGCAATTCGAGTAATTTAGAAATTTTTTTCAAATGCAATAGAAAACGGATGTTGGAATTTCCATTATTTATAAAGTTGCCCTGTTATTAGATATCTCAATTAAAAATAAATTTGCTATTCGTGTGAAAGCTACTTAACAGGTAGCGAAATGATATTTACTTAAATGTTTATCGTGTATTGTTGGTTAGAGAAATGGAAAAAATCGAAATACGTATGCCATTTTATTGGTGACAAATGAAAATAACCACGGTAACCCTCTTATCCGTCCTCTTTTCTCGTCATATAAAAGCATCCTGCAGGCACTATACACATGCATACATACATATGCACACACAGACACACACACACACACACACACACACACACACACACACACACACACACACACACACACACACACACACACACACATACATCGATACACATTCCCGATCGATCTATAATAGTCTTCCCAATGTCATCATCATTTGTCCGTATTGATTTATTAAACGATGTGAATAGAAGGAGGAAATTCATCAACCGAAGCGGAACATATTCTAAAGGATTTTCAATGATCATGAAAATGTGAATGCACTAATAGTTCAATTCAAGCAATACTGCTGCATTTCCTATCTCACCTATTATTAACAAATGTGGTATTTATGAGTTTATTAAACCTGAAAGCATTCAGTTAGGTTTCCTTATCATAATTTAATTACATATCACCATAAACATGAAAGAAGAAGATGCTTTCCATAAAATGAATTATTTCATTGATAATGATCAACTTACACCTTGTTTATCAATACTTAATTAGCCGGAAATGATATTTACACAATTGAAGATATTAGTACTTTCTACTTAAATGACTATAAGTTATAATAGTTAAGCTTTGTTCTCTGCTCACTTATTCTTCCAAGGATTAAGCTAAACTTATCAAGGTATATCTTGTTCATATGACACTACGATAATAAAAAGAAATGTAAAGCATTCACTACGATGGAAGCAAAAGATACAATTCCTTTTGAAGTGAAATAATTGAAGAGAGTACAGAGAGATCGTGACAACATCCAACAAGTTAGTAAGTTGCTTATTTGAGCTGTCATTGTCTCAAGAACGTCGCTAACACTTACCATTGCAAATATCTCTTTCTTTACTTTCTTCATCAATGCTACGCTTAAAGAGTATGCTAGATGGAAGGAAGGAAGGAAAGGAAGAAAGAAAATATACGAAAAGAAAATAGTTAAGCTGAAAAAGTCATACCTGGGAGATCGGAACATCGTACGAACTTGCTGGTTTATAGAAAAATCAAATTTAAGAGAGGAAGAGAAAGGAAAAGCAGGAAGAATGCTATTGGAAAGATGGATGAATGAATGAATGGAATGTGGATGTTCGAGGCAAATCAATCTAGCGAAAGCAAATATGCCTCAAAAGGAAACGGTTCATGCTTCTCTAGTAATTCTCCCTAGAGAACTCGATAATAAGAACGAGAAGGTCTCTGTTTGTTTAGCTGTTCCAAACCGTATATATTCAAATGAACACTAATTCAGAAGTCAAATACTTTACTCAATAAATTGCACGACTGAAGAGAGAGAGAGAGAGAGAGAGAGATGTTTTTCTTCATTTCATTTATAAAGGTAAACAATCTATACAGAGGAGGATAACATTAGCAGATGATGAAAAAAGTTCATGATTTTAAAATTTACGCTAAGAATGTACTTACGTGTCATATATCCACCTCTATAATAAACTTAATGTCTCGAAAAAAGTTCGACATGGACAGGCGTGTAGTACTTATCAGAAGTTTCACGTATAAATCAGTAAAATATTGCACAATTATCAAAAAAGATTCTGACCAAATCTTCCATCATATTTTATCTTTTCAGCTTTAAATCAAAGAAATAGTCTTCAAAATTGTGTTCAGCACGTGAATTCCAACATACGACGATTCAGACGTCATTCCGAGATTCCTTCATACTACTTACAATATTTCACTGTTTGTAGCGTGTACTAGCAATGCAACAAGCAACAGATCCCAGTATGGGAAACGTAAACATTTTGAGAGAAAACGTGAAAAACGTGAACGTGAGCAGTTCCGGACTTCCAGTTCAATATTCCAATTATGCGGGGGAGGGTTATCATTTGCATAAATCAGTTTAATAAATTTGCTAATTAGTTTATTAGATTAGTTTTTCGATGGATAAAAACGAATTTTAAACTTATCGAAAAATCGTGATTATTTTGGAATCTATTTTTTGTTTGTTAACGTGAAATTTACGTGCTGCATGCAATTTTTCAAGACTATTTCTTTGATTTAAAGTTGGAAAGATAAAATGTGATAGAAGATTTGATAAGGATCTTTTTTGTTCAAACATTTTTAATTTTGACGCTGTGAATATTCAAGACTTTCACTTCATAATTACGATATCAGTTGGAAGATTTTTTTTTTGTCTGGAATCTTTATTTATTTAAATTTTACTTATATTTACTTAAAAAGTTTCATCTGCAACTTACAATCGGTAGGCATTCATCGTCGCCATTGTTTAGTATCGAAGATCGAAAGCTTCAAGCTTCAAAATTACTGCAAAATATGGCTGTAACGAAGCAGATACAACTAATGAAGAAGTATAGAGTAGTGGAATATAACTTTTTCCTTGAAGGTTCTGGAAGACAGAATTGTGAATTCTTCTATTCGATTTGAAAATATTCTGAAAATGTAAAATTTTCCAATAATAAAATGTTGGGAATGAGAAATATGATGAATAACGTTAAATGAAATTATTCCAACGGCTATCTAATAAAGTAAATTTGACATTCTAGGATTCTAGAACAGAATTTGACATTTTAGGACTTCAGAATAGAATTTGACATTCTATTTGACATTACTGATTAATACGAAAATTGAAAATTTTATGAGATGTTGAATTATTGGAAACCTTAATTATAGATCATATTTTTATTTCTATATCATTTTACATTTTTATATCAATAGCATAACAGTTAACAGTTATCAAAGTAGACTAATGAAACTTTTAAAAAAAATGGAAAATACTATCCAAATTTTAAATTTGGGTAATAAGAGTGATTTGCTTTCCTTCATTCGTTATCATTTTGCAAGTTTTAAAGCTTAATAACCTTTAGTGAAAGCCGAAACGAGTTTTAAACTTATTGTTGTTGTTGTTGTAACAATAATTTTGCCATTGATTTCTCTATATTATTGTTAACAACTAGACTAAATGCAATGACTAGAAATAGCGATGAATTTACTGATCATTCTTGATCAGAAAAAAAAAAAGCAATTAACTGCTTTACTTGATTGGAAAGATTGAAATAATAAATTATATGAAACTGCCAGATGGAATAATTAAGTATGAAATTGACTTTAACTTCCTAACTCGATGCTTTTATAACTTTCACATTTATTTCTCATTATAGCTATTGAATGTTTCTTTCTAATTACATTCCTCTTCTTCCATTTCATTTCAGTATAACAATGATGTAATTGAAAAAAGAAAAATAGAATGTCTTCCTTTTGCTTTCTATTAAATAAGCGAATGTAAAATAGCAAAAAGCTTTAGCTATAGAACGAAAATTACGTTTAAAAGAAGAACAATCTTTTTCAGTTTTGCTATTTAAATAAGTGCTAAAAGAATCGAAATGAAATGAAAGTGAAAATACTAAATTTATCTGTCTAACTGATCTCTAACAAATTTTCAATCCAATAGTTATTTTATTTTTCACATAAAATTGAAATTGGTGATAAAAATTTTATTGATGATAAAAGAAATTTAACCGAAATGATAAAGAAAACGATGATAATATGAATGAAAATCGTTTTTTTTTTCTAGAACATACTAAAACTTCAAGAAAATAGCATTTATTGAATTTTCGCAAGACTTCTATGAACTTTTGTTAAGAGAAATGAAAAAAAAATAACAGGACGAGAAGGAGATGTATGATATTGGATGATGCTAAACAGACAACACTGAATAATAATAATAAGTTGTGATGTTTATCAATCACATAAGCTTTTTTTCTTCTTTTTAAAAAAATAGACTCTCATCATTTGAGTTAAATATGTAGTTCTGAAATTTCATGAGTTGTTTAAATGCAGCAACAATTGCTGTTTTTAAGCATAAAAGAATTTAACAGTGATCGAGAGATTAAATTTTCCAACTTATTTCTCTTTTTTTTTATTGTTGTAAAGGATTTGTATTTACGTTAATATCAGCTTTATAAGTTAAAAACTTTTCTTTTTCCTCATCAATAATCAATATTTATTTTCAACTTTTTTTCCTCCCTATTGATATTCTTTTCTTAAGAAGGACTTCTAAGCTTATTTCTCGTGTTACGATTTTACATACGTTTTTTTAAAAGATCAACGAATGAATCATCTAGTATCATTTATCAGAAATATTAGTGGTACATGATAAGTAAGTGATTTCTGCAGATAAATTTATAAGTAAATTAAGAAGTGGCGACAAAAAATGCTATATAAGCAAATTGAGAAGTGATAACAAGACGTGATATATAAGTAAATTGAGAAGTGATAACAAGACGTGCTATATAAGTAAATTGAGAAGTGATAACAAGACGTGCTATATAAGTAAATTGAGAAGTAATAACAAAGAATGCTACTATATAAGTAAATTGAGAAGTAATAACAAAAGGTGTTATTATCAGTGGATGAATTATTTACTACAAACTATATTAATAAGTTGCTAACAATTTATGCAAATAACATCAATAAGAGGAAAAGCATCGTTTTGAAGTCATGAGATTATAGCTTTGTCTATAATTTATATATAATATATATATATATGTGTGTGTGTGCGTCTGTCCCTCTATCTGTCTGTCGGTCTGCATTTGTCTGTGTGGTGTCATCAGCTAAGAGTTGAAGCTTAGAAGAAGCATTGCAAAATTCCAAAAAAAAAATAGGATTATGATAAATTCAGTCATTTTTATTCTCAATGCTATTATCATTATCATTTCTAACAATTCAATTTTATCATTATCATAATAACAAACCTTGCAAACATTATAAACACATCCAAAAATATCATTGATAAGTTTATTTACTTTGAGTAAAGTTATGTTTAACTGATAGAAATTTTGATATCCTTATTTCTTTTTTCCCTTCATTTTAAAATTTATTTATTAAATTGATTTCATTTAATCGAGGTGTAAGAGTGACAGAAAACGAATGAATGAAAAAATTTTTTGCTTCAATTTAACTTTTGTTTATTTTTGCTGTCAATTTAGAATTATTGAGTAAACAAAGAGCAGAATGAGAAGTTTATAACTTTTCAGCCTGAAATTAAGTTGTAACAATAACAACAATAGGAAAAAAATACAAACTTCAAGTGACATATAACAATGCAAAGGTATGATGAAATTAAGTAAACAATATTAAAGTATATAATCTTTGAGAATATTTTCTTTTTAATTTAAAATAAGGTAAAAATTATTTGAACAAGAATAGAATTGTAATAAATAAATTAATAATTATTAGGGTAGTTGAAAAAGTATACGGGTAAGTGCATTCATTTAAAATTTGATTTTATCAATTTTTATCTTATCAGCATGATTATGATTAGAAATATGATAGTTTATATGAAATTTAACATTTCCAAACGCGTTTAACATAATTGTTTCAAATATTTAAGAATTTTAGAGCACAATTAAGGAAGATTTTGTAAACAAACATTTAATGGAATTTCAAAATTCAGGAATTGAAATTTGAGAAAGTTCGGAAGGATTATTTGATAATAGAAAATGTTTACCTTTCTCATTCTAGAACTCTCAAGGGAATAAATGGATTAACGATTTTTCGATATTGCAATTATCATAATCATGATTACTTCCTTTTTTATTTCTCCATTTGTGAGATAATTAAAATAATTTTTCGAAAAAATTCAAATGTTTTTATCATGATTTTTCAAAGATTTCAAACTTTTAAGTTCGTTAATCAAATGAATATAAAATGATTTTATCAACATGTTATAGGCTATTGGATCAATTTCATAAATCTAGAAATCTGGAAGAATAAGGTAGCAAAAAATAAACTTTAGTATCATTCATTTCGATTTCACTGGATGCTGTCTGTTCATGATAAAATTTTTTTCTCTTTGCAATTTAGAGCGAAACATTGTAAAAAGTAAAGTATTGTTACGAAATGAAACTTGGATAATCAATAAGCACAATATAAATTTACTTTTTCCAATTAACTGACTCATAAAATATTTTATCTAAACTGTAACATTCATTTTCTATTTTAATGTTTAATTTTCACTTTCACTTTACCTTAAATTCCACTTTACTCTTTTCAAACAAAAATATTAAATTTATATTTTAAAAATGTTTTTTTTTTTTCTCGATTTATCCATGCTTATACTTTAACAAGAAAGTATGATTACTGTATTTTCACTCTAATTCTAACTCTAAGTAACTATTTAATGTTGTTAAATGAGAAAATAATGAAATGAGTGCATTGAAATGGAAATTTGATAAGTTGTCACCAAAGCAAATTTGATTTAAATAGTACGGTTGCATGGAAGCATTCATTTTTTTTTTTTTTTTGTTTCTAGAAGATATATCTCTCATTTTGCATTCATTCAATTGTCGAGACTTGAAAAAAGAAGCAAGTCTTCTTCCTCTTCTTCTTCAAGCTTTTCAAACAATGTAAAGAACGAGGAGAAAAAAATTAGCTGAAAGGAATAGTTTGAAAGTGGAAAGCATCAAATAAAAGTGAAAAGTATTTTCAAAAAATTTTTTAAATCACAAAAATTTTTCTTTCTAGTAAAATTTAATCTTTATAAATTATACTTTGTAAGATTTAACCAATAAATAATTTAAAAGTTTTAAAATTTAAAAATTTCAAAGTGCAATTAAAAAAAATTCAAAGATTTGAATTCAAGTGACTATAAATTTGTTCATTTATTCAGCAATTAATTGATAATTTCTAGTGATATTTCTAAAATGATAAATTTCAGTTGTTATATGATAGCTAATCATTCGTTAAGCTAGTCAATAATTTTGACCACAGCTAATCATTTTACATCGTACATAACGATGAGATGACTACGATTAAATTTCCTAAGAATAATTAATAGCGAAATAATTTAATCGTTGAATGGCATGTATGAGAAGTGATTTGAAAGTTAAATAAAATTTGTTTTTTTCAAATTGGAACAAATCGATCCGTCTAATATTATTATTTCTATTAAAGTAACATCTCAAAAATCTATTCAAAATTTTTTTAAGAAGTAAAAGTTCATCACTATTAAGTTTAAGTAATTCATAATAAAAGATTTTTTGGAAAAAATGAAATTGCACATTTTTATTTCTTTAATTCATAACTTTATATCGTGCAGAAGAATGTTATCATGCAATGTGTATCATCATCATTGTTGAAAATTTTACGTCAAGAAAAATTTTAGAAATGAATGGATCAATGATACATCGAACTTGCTTATATGCTATGAATCATATCAATTCCTTTATTAAAATTTATTCAAAAGTTTAGAATAGTTTCAGGAATGTTTACTTTTTTGCTACTCAAAAAATAGTTTAAGAAAAGAAAAAGATATCTTTTCATTTCATTTTTTCTTCCTAAAAAATTCACGCTTAATTTTTCAATCAAACTTTATATTTAAAAAGATAAATTTTTAAAAATTAATTAAATTTTGTTAAAATTGACTAATTTTAAATTAAAATTTTGATAATGTTTATTTTGTTGTAATACGTAAATCAAATAAGTAGAAGAGAATTATTAAAAAGCCAAAGTAAAATGAAAAGAGAACAGATGACGATGGTTGCAACATTTAAATGCACCAACGAAATATTAGCTGATGATAAGCATCACTCTAGCAGCTGCTAGGCCTTTCTTCCATTTCTCTTGTCACTTTAACATGTACCAAAACAGCCAAAGCTAAATCATTATTGAGAATTGCTAGTCGGAATATTTGTTTTGTGGAATGAAAGTTAATGAATTTTCACTGGATTACTGTAGGATATGATTAAGTACGAGGTGATATGAAACAATTTATCTATGATTAATTAAGAATTGATATGAAACAATTTACCTATGATTAATTAAGAATTGATATGAAACAATTTACCTATGATTAAGTAAGAATTGATATGAAACAATTTACGTATGATTAAGTAAGAATTGATATGAAACAATTTACTTATCTTATAATTTACTATTAAAAACTTTCACCATTTCAAGAGATAGCAATCATCTAAGTAATTATTTAATTTTCAATTTTCTCATCTTAAATTGTTTATAACGCTTGTTGCTTTACTTTCATACTAGTCTGTTTATTCTTTATTCATCTTCTTGCTAATTTATTTTCTTTTGTTTACTCCCTTGCTAACCTATTTACTCTCAGATGAGCCAATGAAGTAATGAATAAAGATTAAATAGCAAGTATTTACGGTAGATTTCTATTTCAATGTTATTACTGTATGCATTGATCAAAAAGATCTATATTTGATTGATTGATTGATCATTAAAAGTATAAGCTTATTCCTTAGCCTTAGCATGAAATAGGTAATTCCTCGGATCACTGAAAACACATTACACTCCATTTACATCGGAGAGCTATGTTGATTTTCATAATTTCAAATAATTTCCTAATGTTGACAATCTTCAAGTAAAAACTAATTTATTTTGAAATAACATCCGGAATGTGTCTAGCCAGATAGGCTCTGCAATACGGCCTAGTCGATAGAATACTCTCATCAACCTGGGCTCGACGATACGATCAATCTCATCTCCTCCTCATCTTCCTCATTACTTACTCATCCAAGAAAATTTTTTCTGGAAATAAAATATATTTAAAATGGATTCTGTCTGTCTGTTCTATTTGTTCATTTCTTGCAAAATTTCATCATAAAATTCAAATATCTTTAAAAAGAAA
The DNA here is from genome assembly GCA_013365365.1 of Cruorifilaria tuberocauda. NCBI lineage: Eukaryota > Metazoa > Nematoda > Chromadorea > Rhabditida > Onchocercidae > Cruorifilaria > Cruorifilaria tuberocauda. The sequence continues at coordinate 29,939 of JABVXU010000477.1, forward strand.
ATAGAACAACATTTAATTCTAATCATAAAATGATAAGTTAATATTGCAACAAACGTGAAGTAGCGTGAAGATACAAAAATAAAAACGTGAAAATAATATAAATCTAACGTACGTGTGGAATAAAACGAGTAATAAACGATGATAGATTAATATGAAAATAACCGATCATTGTTGCATATTCCATAGTCAACTTGTGAAAGAAACTTGGGAAAAACAGTAAGGACGGAAACGGTATTGTTTTAAACCGTATATTATTTATCTAAATATACAAAATCAATTTTGCTAAATCATAAAAATCAAATTAATCTAACTTATCAAAAGTTACAACAAAGAGAAATTAATGATAATGATGGAAATTAGAAATGTTGAAAAAAGTAAAATTACTTTTAAAAGTAAAAATTGATAAAAGTAAAAATACTTTTATCAATCAATATTACTGCTATATGATCATAGCTCAACATTGTTATCAAATTATCATTATCATTATCATTATGGTTATCATATTACTAATACATTACTTCAAATATAATTACAGAGTAATTTACCGAATTGGACATTTATTTTAATTAATCTATTAAAGTAAAGGATGAATGGCGATATCAGAAAAAAGTGATAATAGCGATAATAAAGTATTAACAATCACAAATTTCCATTTCTTCCAACAACGTTTGGCATTATTTTATCGATGAAATTTACATCGATAGAAATCCATTAAGTTATATTACTCTTACTTTTTAAACTAATTAAATCTGCTTTTATCAATGAAAGATAAATCTCTCGTAGGATTGGTTATTTTCAGAGTGATCCAAGTGATAGCCGATGGTCGTTTACGTGAAAAATGTATAGCAGTAAGTTAGGGACGTGAGGTTGGAGATTTAAAGGATGGTGGGTGTAGGAGGTTAAACGTTACAAATAAGTGTAATTTTTTAGGTATGAAGAAGAGGAAACGTCATAACTCTGCTACAGTGTTAAAATCATCAAATATTGAAGAATCTGCTATATCAAATGGTGATCACTCGATGGACAGCACAAACGAACCTTCTGCATGTAACACTTTAATTATTTTCAAATATTCTAACATCTAGCGAAAATTTCAAGTATTTCATAACGGTAAATTGTTAGGAAGTACTGAAAATAAAATATTTTTAAAATAAAATAAAATAGTTCGATAGTGTAATGATTGTCTTTTTGCAATAATTATTATTATATCCTTTAAAATTTAATTTATTTTTTGATTTTGCTGCATATTTGATTCTAGTGGAGTTATTATTTTTGCTAGAGAATCAGGATAAAGAAAGTGATGCTAATTTTTATTTTGATTTTGATAACTTAAAAGTTATCTTAGAAGTTAGAAGTTCGATTTTACAAGAATTTACAATGGTCAAAGTTTTAATGAGAACAAAGAATTTACAATAGTCAAAGTTTTATTGAGAACAAAAAGCTTTCCCTAAATAAATTTTAAATATTTTTTTGTATGTATGTCTAAATTTCTAGATGAAGTCTTTTTACTCAAAAGAAGCGCAAGAGATGATGATAAACCCGATTTGGAAATAGGAAAAATGATGCCTAATTTAGTCAGCAAAACAGAAGTCAGTCATTTTTTATTTTGCTCTTTCAATATTTTCTATTTCTCAAAAATGTAAACCGAAAAAAAGTGTTTGAAATTAAAGTAAAATTTTATGATTCACAATGGAATGATTGCCGCTATTGTCATTAGCGTGGATGATTATCGAAGATTATATGCTTTTATCACAAACCTCTAGTTTTTTATATTCCATTTGCCTTTGGGATATGTAGTTTTTATTAATCATTTCCTTTTTTTTAAAAAAATAGGGATTGCATACTGGTTGGGATCAGTTTCTGGTGCAAACGTCATGAAATCTAATTATTCTAATATCTAAAAGGCGTTTGATCTTAATACGTCTTCATTATTTTTCGTTCCTGATATTTATGGCTGATTCTGGAGAATAGAATATTGTGCAAATAATGCATTTCTATCCATTCATGAGGAAAGAGGAGTTTAGGATAGTAGCGCATGCAGACATTTTCCGAAGAAAAAGAGAAATGTATTGGCGTCGAATCTTCCCTCAAAAAATGCTGGTGAATACGCTGAGGAACTGGATGCAATGAGTGAAACTGAGAAAAAAGAACGGAAATTACGAGGATTCGAAAAGAAGATTCGAAAAAGAATTAAGCAAAAACGTAAGGCAGATTCTCTCCGTTTTTTGATTAATTTATCAACGATATGGTATGTGGATTCTTAGTTTATTTATGATAGTGCATATTGATTAAATCGAAAAACACTTCTGATACAAGTCGAGGGACTGAAGATTTTGTAACTATTATCGTTTAATTTAACTGTCGGGTTAATTAGACATTTTTGATGATTGATGTAAGCCGTTTTTATCAGTTTAGATCATGACTTATGCACGCAATGTTCGTTAGTAAATTTTCTTTGTCGTTCTTTAGTATTGAAAGATTGGCGACAATTTTCAAAATATTTATGCACAGCTGAAAGTTTGATTCAAATGCAAGTTGTTTAAAATGAAAAATAATAATTTCCTACCCTTAGTTTGCTTCTCAATAATTTACATACCATACCAAGATCTTGGTATGGACTCATTCATCGATAAGTATGTTTTATAGGTAAAACAGTTGATGAAAGAGAATTAAATGATTCGGCTAAAATGCGAAGACAGTTACATTCAAATAATAATGTCTTCAGTTCATTATTTGGAAAATGTACCGTTTTGGAAGAAGTGACAGATAAACAAAATGAGAAAGCTCCACAAAATTTTGGAAAGAAAAGAAAGAGGAAAATGCAAACCGAGGTTCGGAAAATAAGTCGTGCTTAAAAACTATGTCACTTATTTAAAAAAATATTTCTGATTGTACTTAAATTCTTACATTAATTTAATAAACATTGTTTCAAACCAAACCAATGCGGACAAAAACCAAACAAATTGCAGTTTAACTGGTAAATAAAGTTCGGTAAAACTTATCTGAAAGCGTATGAGCTTTGGTCATTTCATTTTTTTCTGCATCGAGAACTTTACTCGATAGTAGTAAAAATAATTTTAAATAGGAAATTTCTTACTTTACTTTACGTGTAATCCTTCGTTTTATATGGAAGCAACATACAAAATATTTTTACAGAGTGTTAATTATCTGAATGAAGGAAAGAAGATAGATGAAACGGGTGAAGACAAAAATGTGAAGAATGAGGAAAGAAACCGTAGTGACACAAGAGTTCGTTCTTCATTTTTGGATGGCGGTAAGATCATCTGCATTTTTTTTATTTTTTCAGATGAATTTTTGTAAGTAATATGCACTTTATTTAAATTCAAGCGATATTAGTTGAAAATATAGCAGCAAAATTACTTTCAGAAGAGGAAAAAGAAATTGCAAACGATACGATTTGTGAGGATTTTGTAAAATGTTACGGAAAACAGAATGATGATGTTCGTGCTGTAGTCGATTTTGAACAGAAACCTTTCTCAACTCATTGCGATTCGGTACAAAATGGATTGAATGCTTTTCAGTGGCTTATCGGCTCTTATGATACAACACAGTTCTTCAAGTTTGTTACCTATATTCATTAAAATCTGCCTATTACAGTCCATTTAAATTTATTTCTTTTATATAAAATATTTCAGAATGGTATTCCAGAAAAAAGTGTTTTATGTCTGTCGTAATAACCCGAATTATTACGGCAATTTATTCAGCACAGCAAGATTTATCGATATCCTGCGAACGGTTTGTTTTACTTTTAATCATTGATACTTTTTGCTTTTGGTTCACAAAATTTTAAATTTTGCTAATAATTGGCAATTTAGGATTATGTTGAATACAACACTAATATAAATGTTGCTGTTTACAAGAATCAGCAAAGGTCAACTTTAAACGGGTCCGGGAAGGTCTATCCTCAAGAAATACAAAAAAGCATTAAGGTATGGAATCGAAAATTTTCAAACAATAATAGATGAATTTTTCTAATATTGAATGTATACTTCAGTTTTTTATAAAAAGAAACATGATACTTTAAGGTAACAAGTATGAAGTCCACCATATAATTTTTTGGTTAATATGCTTCTTGGGTTTCAGGCTGGTTGTTCAATACAATTTACAAATCCTCAAAGTTTTTGTGACAATGTTTGGTACTACTGCGATTTATTACAAGAAGTATTTGGCTGTTTTGTAGGAGCCAATGCGTATGTTATTTTATACGTATAGATATAAGAATATTTTTTTGCAATCGTTAAACTCATTTTTATTATTCTTGAGTGCTTCAAAATAGTGAAGGATTAGTGATTGTTTCTATCATTCATCTTTGTTTAAACTAGTGTCAGATTAGAATTGCAAGGTAATATTTTGGAATTGAATAGTGAATGCGATTGATACAGTATTTTTTTTTCTATCTGCTTTAGTACATATTCTTTGTCTAAAAATATAATTTCTTTTTCTTGATCTTTTCATTTTATATCTTTCAGTTATATAACTCCTAAAAATGCAGCAGGCTTTGCCCCTCATTGGGACGATATAGATGCTTTTCTGCTTCAGTTAGAGGGACGAAAACATTGGAAGATCTATGCACCGATCAATGATAGTGAAATGCTTCCTCGAATACCTAGCGGTCTGTGTCAATTTTTTTCTAATATATGAAAGTAATATTGTGCAAATGATATTTTTGTTTAGATAATTTTACGGATAATGATGTTGCTGATCGCAAGACTGTTTTTAATGATTGGTTGGAACAAGGTGATATGTTGTATATTCCTCGAGGTTTTATCCACCAGGTTAGATTCCTGAATGATTTCTTGTCAAGAAAAGTTCCTTCACAACCTCTACTATATAATTTGTAACTGCGCAGTTGTATCCATTTTCTTCAATCCAATAATGTATCTCTCTCGACATTAGTTTGATAAGCTAGCCGTTGAATTGATAATTATTTTACTCTGGTATGTTTTATTTAGTGAATTTTTACTACAGTAAGATGTTTTCTCATCATGTTCTGCAGGGTACAATTAATATTTGATCATTTCACTATGCAGGATTTCTTTCAGTGTTTGTACTGTATTAAATTTGTAGGGTTTCGCAGACAAAGATGTTCACTCGTTGCATCTCACTGTTAGTGTTTGTCGCAACGTTGCTTATGCTGATCTTTTTGAACATATCGTTCCTGCTGCATTATCCAGTTTTGCTGAGCAGCATGTTAACATTCGCAAATCTTTACCAATTCGTTATTTAGATATGACAGGTGTATTGGAACGCCACTATCCACTAGTCAAAACTGGCACTGGAAAGTACGAATTTTATGATTTTTATGACAAAAAATACGAATTTATATTATAAGAAGAAAAACAAACTTTAAATAGCAAAGACCGATAAGTTTGTATGAATTCTAAAGTTTAGAATGTATGGTGCTTTAACAAGTAAACAGTCAAACTTCTTTTCCTTTGTATTTCATAAACATAGTAAAGAAAAGAATTTAAGGTTAAATTGCGTTCTCGATGCTATGTTTTTAAATTTCTGCAAATATTTAAAAGAGTTGAATGAACCGGCTATCGATATGATGGCCAGAGAATTTATGAAGACAGCCCTTCCACCTATGCTCACCGAAGGTAAATTCAGAACTGCGGAGGTTTACTACTTTATTTTTTAATAGTGCACGTCTCATGTCACTGTAACATGTTTATTGCGAATACTTAGAAATGAGGCATTTTTAACTTTTCATGGTAAAATTCGGTTTAGTGGTGTCAAGTCTGAAATCACTATTAATTTCAATTTATTGATTTTCTTTTAAGAAGAGAAAGATATGACGGCGCTGTGCATTGCCGGTTCATCATTGTATGGTGATAATGAACATATTTTTACGATGGATACACCAATCAAACTTTTAAGAAGACATGGCCAAAGGTGACTTCTGAGCTATTCTGAGAATGTCTTAGCACTGCTTTCATAAATTCAATTTTAATGAAGTTATCACATGGTAAAGACCGGAAAATCAATATTCGGTTTTCAGAGAGAAATATGCGCTGCAAAAATTTTCTTTTTTCCAGACTTATCTACGAGTCGGAAGAACGTTGTTTTGTCGTACATCGCATGGCGAATTCGAGAATTTACGAAGGAAGGCCGGAAGTTTTGTTTGACCTGGATGTGGAGGTAAGACCTTATTTTTTTATTGTATTTGAATTTTAACTTAAATCGTTAAATTTGAATTCCAGCTTACGGAAGGATTTACAAATTTACTGGATGCATACCCGGACTGGTGCTTAGTATCGGATTTGAAATGTAATACTATAGCAGACAATATGAAATTGGCAGAACTTCTATATAGTAATGGATTACTTATGGCTAAATTTCGACACATGGAATAAAGTTGAATTACTGAAAAGGCAATAATTTACTTTCTTGCTTCATCTATTCATCAACCAACTTTTGTATTGTTTTCGATTTTATGTAATTTTTCATATCCATACTTTACATCTATTTCTTACTATTCTGTTCCTCACATAGCCTTTAAATGTTCTTTATTTCATATTTATTTCATATAGAAGAAAACTTTTCTAGTGGTTATCACATTGATTAAATATAAAATTTCTGTTAATCCATAAGCGATTATAATATTATTATAATCGGATGATCTGAATTCATTTGACGTTGTTACATATCGTTACAATTTTAATTTTACAGTTTTCAATTTAAAAACGACAAATGTCTCCGATGTTGTCATATGGCGATAGTTATACTGTTGATATTAACGATGATTCAGTGTTATTTTAATTTATTTTTCATTATTTATAGGATAAATTCAAACTTTTTATAACCAATCGGAACTTCACTTCACTATTAATACTAAGTTTTATTTTAATTATATTTCTCTAATTTAGTGTTTTTTGAAGATCACATGTATCCCATCAGAAATGTTCATTAAGTAATTGTATACTCGGGAATCTCTTGAAGCTCTCTGATTTGTTTCGTGAACAGCCGCCACGCTACGATCTCTTTGACGATCAAATCTGTTAACCACACTTCCGCCCCACAGAGCCTAGAAAATCAAGCTGTTTGATCTGAGGTTCCAAATTGCAAAATCCAATGTTTGAGCAGAAATCTAAAATTTACAGCAACGCTTTTACAAAAACTCACGTTATCAATTAAAATAACTCCTCCAGGTCGCAAAAGCTTAACCGCTTGTTCATAATATTTTGGATAATTAGCTTTATCAGCATCAATAAATACGAAATCCCATTTTCCAGCTTCTCCAGAGTCAAGCATTGCATCTGAAAATTTTTAATTGGGAGCTGTTTATAATTATTATATGTGGAATACATCCGTTTCGATCTAATTTATAGAAACCCAAAATTTTCCCAGAACATTTGAATGCTAATTTTTGTGAGTATTGTTAGAGGCTTTTAAGAATTCTTTCAAAAATAGCGAGCTTGCATTTCGGAACTTTACTTGCCTAATTTTCGCTCCGCTAGTCCTACATGCCGTTTGATTTTTGGATAAATATCTGGTCTACCACTGACAAGTTTACTACTGACAGTGTCATAACTTCCTGGATAGACGTCGATTGTCAATACTTCGCTACCATTTGGCATTGCCAAAGCCCAGGCTACTGCTGATGAACCAGTATAAGTGCCTAGGAGATATGAGTTTGACCTGTTTCGTAAAGCAAGACATAATAAAATAGAAATTCAGCAAGTTGAGAGAGCTTTAATGAAGGTGCTTTAGTAGGAAAAACTTTTGGGATTTGAGGGATTACATGATTTCCAAAGTAGTATCAAAGATTCAAAGGTTTCCTGGCCGAGAAGGGACTTGATAGTATAAGTATTTAAACCTATGTCAATAGCCTTTCTGGCTTTTATTAAATGTATAAGGTTTTGGCCGAGCTTGAGTACTTCCGGAGCTCCAATCATCCCTCCACCCGGCAAATTCAATGTCCTCTTAAAAATGATTTCCTGAATTGGATCCAATTTAACCGATGTCTGAAATATGGGGAATTAATAGCTGATCGCCTGTTCACCATAGAAATCTTCATTATTTGATTAAAGTAAAAAGGGAAACAGTAAATTCGAGTTAAAAACAAAATCTGATGGGATAGAAATTTTAATTAAAATTAGTCATCTAAATTGTTGCCTAAAAACAAGATTTTATCTTTAGGTAGGTAAATGGAGCAAAACAGTTTTCCATATTTACGCTTAATTATTATCATTAATTTCATATTTACCTTAATCTATACTTACCCTTAATTATTATCCTTAATTTCATGTTTACTTTAATCTATATTTACTCTTAATTATTGTCTTTAATTTCATGTTTACTTTAAACTATACTTACTCTTAATTATTATTATTAATTCCACCATTAAGATTTGTTGGATCGATAGTACAGATTGATAAAGATAAATGAATGAAGTATCATTTCAAATTAGAGCTTATTAATTTAGAATTATAAAGCAACAATGATAATAGAAATTCAATTATCACTTACGTTGACGCAATATCCATAAACGCTATCGTAACGCCATGGAGTTATGCTTGCAAAGATTAACACAAAAATATCAAATAATATCAGTAATACACTAATAAACCACTTCATTATTAAATTTGTTGATAAAAATATGATCAAAGGTAATTGACAATTCTAGAAAACGAATGGTTCATTGAGGAAAAAAAATTTGATCGATACTTCTCATCATTTAACTTAACTTTGCACTTTTTGCAGTAGGAAAAGTAGAAAGCGAATAGCATCTATTAATTTAAGTTAAAATTTATTTCTATTTTTCTTTTCTTTTCTTTTTTGTTTTTTTGATGAATCTTATTCGAACCAATCTTTGCAAAAACTTCAATTTTGTAACTTTGAAAAATATTTACAAAAATTTTCGGGTGTAGCAATTTTCAAGCGAACAATTTTTATGTGTTTCTAAGAAATCCGGAAATCCGGAAAGATGAATTGATTGATTTTGCAATCAATTTTATAAATTTAAATTACATAAATGTATAAATGTAAAGAAGTATTGAATCATTGATTTAATTTATATTATTTATAGAATTTACAGGAAGTCTATTACAGTCATCCTCGTTATGTTATTCTTGATAAACATTTTTTATCTTTATTCCACATTTTTATCTTTATTCAGGAAAATTAAAATTTCAATTGAAATAATCGTTTGATTTGAAATTACAAAATTGTCTAATGCTGTATAACTTTTAAAGATTCATTTAAAAAATACTGATTATCCCAAAACCTTTACTGTAAACATTTTTACAAAAATTGTTTTTTTTTTTGTAATAATTTTTTTATCTTCATTTTAATTTTTAAACTCTATCTGCAAGAGAACTTTCCCTTACATGTTTAATGACAAATTATAAATTTCAAAATTTAAACATTTAACGAATAGCAAGCAGCAAATTACACTAAAATAATCATTAATGAAACCAAAAAAAAAAAAAAACGATAACAAATGAATAGACTTACTGTAAAATCTATTCATTGTTCAATCATTGATAATGGAAATTTTAGCAAAAAAATTTTTCATACTCTATGAAAATAAACTATTTTATAAAACTTTGATAATTCTGATATGCTAACGATTTGATAATTTTGATATAATAACGAATTGATAATTCTGATATGATAACAACTTGATAATTATGATATGATAACGATTTGATAATTTTGATATAATAACGATTTGATAATTCTGATATAACAAAGATTTGATAATTCCGATCATGATAATAGCGGTAAAAGTTTAGAATTTAAGTTTAGAATTTAAAAATTAACAAATGACAAATTTAAACGTTTAACAAGAAGTTTTATATGTAACATCAGAAAAGAAATGCAAAATAATTGATAATAAAACCTAAACAAGCTTTACTTGTTGATGACAAGTTTTGCCGTTTTTACAAAAACCTCTTAAAAATGCTTCCATCATTGTCGAAAAACGTAAAATAATAAGGTTAGTATTACAACAAATACTCTAAAATAACACTTCTCAGTATAGCAATGAACAGAAAGAAGATTTGATTAAAAGTAATCGACCAGTAAAAGAGTATAAGTAATAAAATAATTTTAAATAACATTAGTAAAATGCTTATTAAAATATCCAATATAAAAATTTCATTACTTATTATTATCAATAAAAAAGTATAGGAAATGATAAAAATAGAGATTGATTGATTTATTGACTGGAAAGAAAAAAACTTTGAAATATTTAAAGTAAATTTTTGGTAGAAGAAATTGTCCTGATCCTGATACTTTTAAAAAAAAAGTGAACAAGTTCAATATCCATTCAATTCTTTTGGAAAAAAGTTCTTTCTTTCATTTTTTATGAAATTTATTAGGAAAACTTTCAACTTTTATGATATTACTTTATGCATTACTTTTTCCTTACAAGGAAATTTTCCTACTACTTTGTGCATTACCTTGTACTTTACGAGGTAAAATGCCCTTTTACCCTTTTACTTTATTTCCTATTTGCAAGTATTGATCTTGATATTAAGTCACTTAACTGTATGATATTAAATTCTAATATCTTGAAAATGATTGATAAATTTTGAAAAATCGCTATCAATATCATTACTTACATATACTTGTCATTGATCATAGGTTATGATGCATTAACAGGAAATGATTCCGGATCCATTTTAGTCTTAAATGATTCAATTGTAGAGAAATTCAATTTAATTCAATGTGATTAGATCGGATTGATTGGAATGAATTTTATCATTCTGTTTGATATAGCAATAAGGACTGATAATTTAGATAATGTTTTTGTTTTGTTGCTAGAAAAGATAAGAAATCTCTCTTATCTACACAAATCCCTCTTATCATTGTGGATTAAACAGAGTGGATAAGCAGTATTTCAATTTTTGGCTAGAGATAATCACTCTTGAACCTTAGAGAGAGAGAGAGAGAG